>JAOUQZ010000026.1:8662667-8676844 GCA_028564935.1 Neosilurus hyrtlii
TATATATATATATATATATATATATATATATATATATATATATACATATACACACACATAATGTAATTATATACAAGTGCCTAGTAAGGGCAATTATTGTATATAATAATTACTGTGCCCTAAAAAAATAACCACATCCTGACTATTAAATGACCACATTAGGACAAGTTCAACCATCCTGTAAAAGTGATGACCCCTGGAAACAAGCTGCCATCCTGTAAAGTAGTTAGTTCAGCTAATGGCAGTTAGGCTAATGGTGAATTAAATTTGGCTGGCAAAATCTGGTCCACTGGAAAACAAATGAAAACAACAAAAGAAACCGCATCTGCGTTTTTTCAAGTAGAACAACTTTAAGGCTATACATGGACAGGCAACTCAAATAAAAATTTTGGCCTACCTGATTTGAGTGTGAAAAAATCTTTGACTGTCTGAAGAGCAAAAAACACTTAAAATTTGACTTTCAAATTATATTCAAGAGCATTTTGTATGTGGTTTCAAATTATCACAGTGTTTGGTGCATGTATGTTTTGACTCAAGACCAACACAGATGAAATGATCGGTGTAGCTAATACACGCATTCACTGCCCATTCATGCGACACCAACTGGTATATAAAATGTCAGATCCTTGTTGACGTATAATAGTGCCCAATGTTAGGTTACATTACCTGTTTACGCTAGTACTACTAATAACATTATTTCTGTCATGACATTACTTACTATGTCATTACAGGAGAAATTGTTTATGTGCTTAGATGTACACATCTGGTAATCAGGTAGGTGCACAGATAAAAAAGAAATCTGAAAGCCGGAGTACCCAGAGGAAACCCACGTAAGCATGGGGAGAACGTCCAAATTTTACACAGAAGCGCCTGAGCCCGGGAATCGAACCCAGGCCTTCTTGCTGTGAGGCAGATGTGCTAACCACTGTGCCACTGTGATGCTCACTGCAGTATTTGCCTTCTATAAAAAATGTTATGCATTGTACCATATATTATAAATATTGGGTGTATGGTTTGGATAAATTGGAATAATCTGTAATGGGGTGGCAACTGGCCAAGTATGGAAAATTGTGACCATTAAGTAAAGCATCAGATAAAAGGAGTTGGGAGCCAAGGCTCTAAATGGCTACAATTCTGTTATAGCTATGGTGAATCATACTGCACTGGCAGCTCTTGAAAGGTTTCATGATAATAGTATTGCACATGTTGAACATTTTTTTCATGTATCTTTTAAGAAAAATTGTCAAACTTCAGCCAAGTTTGTATAACTATGTTTAGAAGTAAATGCTTACAGGACTCTGTAGAGATAATTAACTAGTGGAATATCATGCCAAGTACCAACAAGGAAAGTTTCCATATTGTGACCATGACTTCATATTGTATCTTTGCTCATCCTTGGGCCATTGTTGTCAATCAGAAGTCTTCCACTTAGTAGTAAACCACAGTCACAGGTGTAACCTTCTATTCTACTCATGTTCCAGACCTCCAGGGCAATGTCTTGCAAGACTACCTCAGGCCTTGTATCAACATTAATCCAAGGGTTCCTAGCACATGCTGATCCCTTAAGTAGTTCTGATATTGTACATTATTGAGAAGGAGAATTGCTTATGTTCATTACAGAGCACATAGGTCGTGATAAAGAAACATTCGATATGTGAACACTGTACACCTGATCTCCACAACGCCACTTAACAATTGTCTAAAAGTGACACTCATTTTTGCAGAATGCAATAAAGTATGTTGAATGGCATTTAATGAAAGAAAGACCCTCTTGCGTTATATTCAGGTATGCTTGAAAAATCAGGAATGCAGAGTTGACCCTAAATTTGGGGCATGGAACTCCTTTAAACAACTCCACAATACAACAACAACAACAACAACAAACCACTGGGCAGGCATCTGTCAGCTAGCTGTCACATGCACGTATTGCTTGAGAACCCTCATGGGACACATGGCTGCCATGTCTTTAGATTACGGAAGGAATCCGGAACAAGCACGGGGGAACAGGCAAACCCGCACAGAAATGCCCTAGTTAGCTGCGGTGCTTAAACTTTGGATAGATCCAAAGGGGATGGAATAGATCAGAACTTAGTCTATTCAAAAGTAAATTGACTGCGACTCTTCTTTAGTTGTTGTACCACAAATGCTGTGATTCTGTGCATGCTCTTAAATGCTGCTAGAAACCTTTGAGCCTCAAATGTGTACTGGTCGAACACCTTGGTGTATGAGCACAAACTTTTTAAAAGTTATAACTGCCTCATATCTTTGTGATATGACTGATAGGCAGTGAGGGTTAATCCAGCAATGTAATGGCTTGTGGTGCAATATTCTCAGTTTTACTACATGGGTTGTTGCTTCCAACAGCTCTCACAAGTGTAGAAAATCTGCAGATTTCCTGCGATTTACAGCCTGCATCCGAAATGAAGATAACTGTCTTCCACCATGATGCCACGCATGGCACACCGTTTTCCATCATGATGGTACATGACCAGATGTGTCAGGCAAAATTTCCAGATGCCAGCAAGTGGTTGGCACATTGGTGTTCTTGGCATGTGGCGGCACTATTGAAGCAGGGCCTGAATGGATCAAAGGGTGAAAGGGCATCCCAGCATGTAGAATCAGAGGGTGAATATCACCTGCTTGATTGCAAACACTCCTTTTGGTCATGCTGTACTTGGTCTTCCTCACGAAGAGCCTGTGGCTGATTAACATGGGGCACATCTTTACAGCCACCAACTGGTACAAAGGGCACCCAGCCCTCTGTCCAACAGTCTGTGCTTCACAAACTGCTTTTAATCGGGTGAAAGCCAATTCACACAGCTCCATCCACTGTAGTGTATCTCACACATGCACATTAGTAAGGTCAGCCAGCAAGCTGGCGACATCCTAAAAACCTGGGACAACCTTCTATAATAGGCAGTCAACCTGAGGAACTCATCACTTTTTTTGGTCCAGGTTCTTGGAGAGATCTTACTATATACTATATATTCACCAGGTCAACTGTATACTTGTTTAGGTTCTTTTGTGTCCTGCCCACCTTAAGGATCTCAGGACAGCTCTCAAATGCTGTAAATGGCACTGCCAAACATTGCTGTAAATTGTTGTATCATCTAAATAAGCAGCAGCAGTATATGCATTGTGCAGGCGGAGCATACTGTTCATGAGACAGTGAAACTTCGCTGGGGTCCCATACAACCCAAACGTGACAACCCAAAGGTGACAAATTGATGTAAACCGAATAGAGTGATTAAAACCCTTGATTTCTCAGGATATAGGAGTCAGTGCATTCTGCTAATGCCCAGTGGTTAGAGCCAGTGTTGAATAAATGTAAGCCACAAATTTCCAGTTGAGCAGCTCATCAGTGCAAGGTGTCAGATAATGGAGCCACCCATCAGCCCAGTGGCCTTTGGCAGCAAGACCATTGGGCTGCTTCCATCTTTGTGGGATTCCTTGGTTACCGCCATGTTGCGAATTGTGTGGAGTTCATTTTGAACCACTACATGGAGGAGTCTTAATGTGGTACATCTGAAAATTCCTTCAGCATGGGACCGGGAACAACTGTTTACCCGATCCACAGGAGCCGCTTCTCTGCATGTTTTCAGGAGATTAAGGAGGCATAATTGAAGTGCAATGCCTCTGTCTATTTGCCTGACTTTATAGAGGGCAGGAATGAAGTAATGACTCTGCAGCACTGTGTGCAGAATCTAATGTAGAGGCATGGCATCTGGGTATTGTGCTGCACATTCAAATAAATCTAACACAAAGGGATGCCCTTAAGCAGTCTGGTTTAACAGCCAAACAAGTTCCAGAGTAATTCTTTCAGTTGGACCTTGATTGGTTGAAATTTGCCACATGTTGCACACAAACTTTGAACAGGCTTGTAGGTGCTTTGATTAATAAATATGGAGGAAGGAGCACTACCCTAACTTGACTAGTGGTGTGCCTCAGGGTCTCATCACATGAATGCTCCAGAGGAACATCTCCAAGGTAAATTCTTGTGAAAGTACCCTCCATGTAACCCAGACACCTTGCCAGTTTGTCTCCAGAATTAGTTGATGGGTAAGGTGAGGACTAACCACTGCCTCCATGGTAGGCTTCTCCCCACTAAATGTATTAATGATGGGCACTATTGAATATTTTTGAATATCCTTGAGTGCTTACATCACCTTCATTATGTATTTCCCAATGACTCCAATTAAATCAGGCTTTAAAGGACTGTGGTCTGATTATACCACAAGTTCACAATGGCTACATGTGTGGTATCTTTTATACTTACTGCCATGTTTTAAGTTCCTGATCTATTGGCCAAGACCTGAGGTCCTTTCAAGAATCTGGACCTGTATTTCTGCCTTCTTGAGGAAATTCTGATTCTGGAATCTCCTGGTTTTCCCACAGTTGCTAACCTGCCTGGGCATTCTTCTTGTACAGGTGGGCATGGACCCATGCAGAGAAAGGGGGAGTTCCCACCACACTTGCAAGCCTGCCTGGGCATTTCCCTGGTCCTGGTGGGCATGGACTCATGCAGAAAAAGGGGGAGTTAGTAGAGATATCTTACTAGAAGGACATAGGGTTAAGGGACCCCAGAAACCTGGTTTTGGGAGAACTGAGTCCCATTTCCATATTATGGGAATGGGGTAAGAGGGATCATCTGCCTTTGGAATTACCATTACAGATTTTCTGTTCTGTTCCATGTCCAGTTGGATTGTCTCTTCCATCGATCCTGGATGGTGGCACTGGACCCACTCTGATGTCTATTCTGGCAGCTAAGTAATGATCTCCAGCAGGTTGATAAAGTTGGTAGTGTTGTGCCCCTCTGACAGCAGCCCCCTTTATTTAGGAGCTGTTGGGCCCAAGCTTGATAAGCATAAGTGAGCTTCATTGGTGCTTTGCTGTTCATGGGTGCAGTTAATAGTTAATAAAAGTTTTTTGCTTTAGGTTTAGGTACTCCAGGAGCTTGGTGAATGGATGCTTCTGGGCCATGACCTGGGCTCCCCGCAACAGCAGCAGCAAGTAGGAAGACCTATTTTGGCTGCCCAGCTACGTTGCATGGTCAAAGCATTCTTTGTAAGCTTTGCAATTGTTGTGCCGGTCTGTGTCAGAAAACATGATATGGGATATTCACTGTGGTTGCTGCTGGGGCTGTGGCTGCAGTTGGTCAGACCAGGATGCACAGCACCTGTTAACCCTCTGCCTAGACCTGGATCAGTGACTGGAATTAGTGCCTACATAGCACATAAGTCTTGGCTTGGGTGGTTGCTGATGATTGCCTGGACAATTTTGGTGAGGGGCAATGACTCCATGACAATGCTTTCTCCTCAATTTCTAGGTTTTGGCACCAGGTTTGAGACATTTTAAACTGCCAGCAAACAGGTTGTTCTTTCTTTCACTCAGCAATTTGACTGCACTCAGCACATGTACACAATGCATGTACACACACACACACACACACACACACACACACACACACAGCTTCTCACCGAAAGTGCACACAAGACACATGTAAGTATTCTCCCATTAATCACAAGTTTGATCACAACCTGCATCAGCATGTAATCACCTTTCTGTTTCTTGCCTGTGTCACTGTATCTGTGCGGTTTCTGAAAACAACATAGTTAGAAGTGAATTTAAATGAGGGTAACTGCTTTTTGCATTGTGGAAAAAAGATATGATCCTTTACTTCCTCCTGGTCTGCATACCAAAGACCTCGCTAGGGACAAGCAGGAGGTATTGCAGCATGTTTTTTTTTTTTTTTTTAACCAGGCTCTGGAATTGGTACCTGATTAAAGCCAAACTGGCCTTCTTGTTCACAGTTCTCAAATTTTCGCCATAACTTAGTCATGGCCAATTCCAACTACCAGACATTTCCCTTCTGTAATTTGCCAAGACCATGATGTGCTCATGATTTTACACCTTTGGCATCTTGATTATCCAAAATACTTTACGTTTTTATCTCATTTGTATAAGATTTTTGTGTAAAGGGCCTTGCTCAAGGTGGCGCAGTGGTTAGCAAGTCTGCCTCACAAAAAGAAGGTCCTGGGTTTGAGTCTCAGCTTGGTGAGGCTGCTTCTGTGTGGAGTTTGAATGATTCCCCGTGCTTGTGTGGGTTTCTTCTGGGTACTCTGGTTTTCTTTCACACTCCAAGGATATGCACATTTGGCAAATGGGCTGTTTCAGATTGCCCCTTGGTGTGAGTTTGAATGGTTGTGTGTGTGTTTGTGTTTGCCCTGCAATGGACTGGCAAGATGTTCAGATTATGTCGTGCCTTCGCCCAGAGTCAGCTGAGAGGCCCCAGTCTCCACCTAAGTCTAGTAGCATTAGGTGCTTCAGCAAATAAATTAATGAATCAGTGACCTTGCTGAAGGGCCCACATTACCTTTGGTGGTACATTAAACCCTTGACCTTCTGATCAGTAACCCAGAGCCTTAACCATCACTATACTATCATTAGGTTAACGTCACTGTGATTGATAGGAGAAAGGGAACATGGTGTATTATCCCCTTTTGGGCCCCTTGCCATGGATGAATTTGGCACCATTGGAATTAGGGCGAATGTTTTTCTGTTGTGCTACTAGAGAGACAGATTCTCAGTCTTAATTCCAACTTGTATTTAATTTACCCTTTAGAGAAATAAACAAAGCTACTGGATGTACATCAGTCTATTGCTGTTGCTGGTGTGTTTGAGTCCTCTCTTTACTAGGTTGCTGCATTTTTTACTACCAGCACTTGCATTTGAACAATGCCAGCTCTGCTGCATTTCACTCTTTTATTTCCATGGGGGCTCAGCAGCATAAAGTTTAGCCCATTTCTTCTTCTGCTGAAACAATGCAGGAAAGCAGCATGTTTTTAATTTCTAAAGGGATTTCCAGCAGTTTCTGTTGCCTGCTTCATTCTCTGATGCAATATGCAGCAGCAAAGGAAGGTTAATGCTAGAATTGTCGTAATGCTACATCATCTAACTTGCCATAATCTGCATTATGTTGCATTTAATGAAAGTATGTGAAGTTGCTTGTCAAGTTGATCCCAACAATTTGAATAGTTATCATGTCTGTCATAGAACTGCACTGGGCATGGTATCCTACCCTAAAAGGAGGTTGGAAAAGTTCACAGATTATTATCAAATCCTTGGCAAAACCAAAAATTGAGCATGGACCTTTTGTACTTTTCCCACATAGGTTGATGACCATGGTGTGAGGACTTTGTTATTGTCAACTGAACAGGAAACAAGTACATGGGAATAGTCCATGAGCTCAGAAAGAAAAAATCTGATTGTTCTAAGTGAAAAAAATTGGTGATACTAAATATTTCATTAACAACAGATTTTTACCAGAAAACACTAAAAGTGATTTTGTTTCCAATGTTTTAAATTATTTGCAAGATGTTATTTAGAAATGAGACACAAAGGAAAATTTATTTGATTTAAATTAATTACCAGAAATCAATTAAAGGCCTAAATTTTTTTTTCTTTTTTCTTTTTGCTAAAAGTCTGAGTGCATGTATACCCATATAATGCATGTTGAAGCATGTAGAGTGGCACATGATGACAAAGATAGTGGGTGTTTGATTGATTCCTTAAAAAGACAATTAAAACCACTATTAATTAATTAAACTCTGGTATGGTTGGCAATTAAAAATCTAAATGTTAATATCATGTGTGTTTTAGTGCTTACGTGGCACATTGCCCCATAAGCTCTCAGTGCTTCAATCCTTTTGTACTGCCTTTTTTTAGTTTTTCTGCTTGTCTATTCCAACAGCTCGTGGACTACATACGTGCATTGCTCTCTGGTTGTTTTTGCTATTTCTGGCTTTTAAAGTCAACACAGCTATACGTATACATACCATAGCTCAGATTTCATTGTTTGACTCCTTGTTTACTTCTCATGGGTTTTTTAAATGTAAATTGTGATGCATTTCAAAGCATATTAAATGTTTTAAAGCTAAATTATATTTGTTGTATAGTGTGTTATTTAGCAGATTTCTAAAAATATGGTTGTTAATCTTATTTTTTATTTTAAAAATCACTCCCTGTCTGTATAAAATGGTATGGCCCATCCTCCAGTAATTTTCCATTCACTCCTCTGCATTCACTGTGTTCACTAAGGGGAGGGGCATAACTGTGCATGTCCTTGGTGCACAGGCTGATTGTGCTGCATTTTCCTGTGCCTGCCTTGACCTCTGTATTAGTCTGTAAATTTTTAAAACTTGGGGAAGTAACCTTTTTTTATTCTTTTTTTTTTCATACAAACAAATGGCAAAAAATAGATGCTGTTATTCACTGAAACCACTTGGACAAATGGTTATGCTTTTTTCCAGCCATCCCACAAATGTGTATTGGGGAGGTTCCATGCCAACTCACACACTGTTTTTGCACGTATGTCTCAGTTTTGTTTCCAAAAAGTTCCAAAAATTTCCTGTGGTTGCCAAATAAAAGAATCTCAAGTTTCAGCTTAATATCTTTACTCCTCCAGGATCTGTGGCCTATCAAATGTTGGTGCCATGCCCACCTTTTCAACCTGGGTAATATCTTAACATAAAAAGAAATTTGGGGTATATGGAAGTAAGAAGGGCACAAAATGGGCCCCCAGTACCTCAAAATTTGTTTGACTCTGTGGGCACATACAAGGAACTTTGTTCTCTTTAAGCCCATGTAAAGTTTGCTTATCATGTCAATCACCATTTTTGAAAATCAGTGTTTTTGCAGTGTTGCTGCAAAAAAAAAAATCCATGGTCAAGGATAATAACTGTGGAAAATTTAATTCCAAGTAATCAGATCTCTCTAAGACAATAAATTAATATATATTAAGACCTAAACATCACAGATCACCCAATACAGCTGTTATTAGATATGAAGGGTAGATGAAATTAGTACCAGAAACTCAATTCAAGGGTGATAACCTTGGAAAATCCCTTACATTAAATTGGTATTATGGAAAGTGTATTGAAAAGAAAGGCGTGGTGCTCAGAATTATGATTTTGGCAGAAGTTTTGAGAGAAATTTGAAACTCCTAATTGAGTAAAGATATGAAACTGAATCTCGGGATTCTTTAATTTGGCAAAGGGAAAGTTCCTCTTAGGAATTGTTTTTAGGCAAACTGAAACCTAAGCACAACAATTCTTTTATGTTTGGTATTTGGTTTGTAAATTGTATTTGGTTTGGTATGGGATAAGCCATAGGGTAAAACCCAGTATTATTTAGACAAAGAGTTTCAAACAGATTCAACTTGCTTCAGGGGAAAGACTATGGTAATACAGTACCCACGGATTTTTCAGTCCTGTGCAGCATGCTGGGTGGGGGGATCTCAACACTTAATCATGCTCTTGCTTTGCCAGTTCAAATGTAGCTGGGATTAAATTAGAGCACGGCCCATTTTTATGATCAAATGTCAGCCCTTCTGTACTTTGATGCTATGTAAATCAATACGTCATTTAAGATTAAGAGAGACCAGTGTTTTGAATATGCCTCATAGTCAAAAATAATCAAAGTAGACTTGTTATTTCTATGTAGTACTTGCTTCGCAAATGTAATCTTACAGAATCTGGTATAAAATATTGTGGCAATAAAATATATCACTGAGGAATCGTCTAAGTGGTACTTGTTTCCCTAAGTCCCTTGATGTTGCAAACTTAATATTTTTTAACAACTTCCGTATTGAGAAATTGATTACATTCGCAGTGTGTTCTAGCTGGACTGTATGGTGGTGTAACCTCACAGCAAGAAGGTCCAGGATTCGAGTCCCTGGCTTGGACTTTTCTCAGTAGATTTTCTCAGTAGATTCTCTGTGGTTGTGAGAATTTTTGTCTGGGTACTCCAGTTTCCTCCCACAGTCCAAAGACATGCACTTTAGGCTAACTGACTGTTCCAAATTGTCCCTTGGTATGAGTGTGAGTGGAAATGGTTGTCTGTATGCAATAGTCTGGGCAACTGTTCAGGGTGTACCCCGCCTTCGCCCACTGTTAGCTGAGATATTATCCAGCTTCCTTGTGACTCTAATAAGGTTAAGTGGTTTGGAAATTGAGTGAATGAGAGTGAGTATTTGAGCATTTACATTTTTGAGATGCCATCTAGATACAAAAGATCTCAAGTTGCTCAATTCTGCATACATTTCCATCAAGATATACCTTAAATATTCTGAAATATCACATTTTTTGCTATATTACTCACTTAATGGAACATGTCCTTCCTTTTAATTATAGATTTAAAAATGAGCCTAAGGAAAAGACTGACAAAGGATGTAAAAAAATTCTTCTTCAGTCATTTTTATTGCCCAGGGCTTATGGGTGTCCTAAACTTGAGATCTACAGATATTAAAATCATTTGTAAAATGATCAGGCTGCTGCAGATCCTGTGCAGTTGTTGCGCATTAGGCGTGTCAGCTAAGCTGGTGGTGATTTTTTGTTACTGCAGGAAAGGCTGTCACGTGGGGAGGATGGTTTTAAAAACATACTATTGTTCCAACTGTTTGCACTGTAACCAGAACCTGAGGCAGCAAGGATTTTCTTTTAATTACAATGAAAATTATTTATTACAAGAATTTTTTTAGTGCTTTTTATAATAGTGTTCGAGATGAACAGTTTGGAAGGATAATTTTTGTTCTCATTTAAATGTACCCATAGTTTAAAAGGGATAAATCAATAAATACATGTAAAGCATTTTCTCTAAGTGAAGGGAAAAACTGAGGTGACCTGATTTCAACTAGTATAGCGACAGAGCTTTATGACTGGCCAGCAACTGTATAAATAGGCTACTTAATCAAAGACCTTTTTCTTCACCTGCAGCTTTCTAGCTGTTTTATTGTTTCAGGGCTACTGTGCTGTGGTCTTCTAATAGCTCTGGATAACAGTTAAGGTGACTCGAGCAAAATCCTCATATAGTGGAATCCTTCATTACTTCATGAATTCTATTAGTAATATCAGCAAATGAAGGAAGAAATAGTAATACACACTATTAACATGGATTTTAAAAAAGTAGTGAACTGTTTTGCATGCAGCTCCAATCATATTTGTGTATTTTATGTAGACTATATCTTTACCTGGAAGCACGGTGGGGTTGTGGTTGGCACAGTTGCCTCACAGATAAACCAAATTGCCAGCTAGGTCATTCATGTGAAGTTTGCCAGTTCTCCCCTTGCTTGCATTGGTTTCCTCCTGGTGTGCCGGTTTCCTCACACAGTTCAAAGACAAGTATATTTGGCTGATTGGTATGAGTGTGAATGGATTTTTGCTCTAGAGAAAAGGTTCTGCAGGGGGCTTGCTACCTTCTCAGGCAAAAGCATACATTGCAACAGAAAAACGAAAGTGACCTGATACATCATGGAAACAGAATGGGTGAGAGTAATACACTTCCCGGGGCTTGTTTTTGTTTGTGCTGTGATTAATATAATATATATGTTTTAGTATAGTATAGTATAGTATAGTATAGTATAATATAATATAATATAATATAATATAATATAATATAATATAATATAATATGTACTGTGATTTAAATAAAGAAATATATATATAAAACATTTTTTTCTTTTTTTTCTCCAAAATTATAGCTTACATATCAGTATTCTGTACACATTTAAGCCACTTTGTTTAATGTACCAAATAGGACAGATGAGTTAAGGACAACACAGCAGTTATGCTTAGAATTTTATTACATAATGCTCATGTGAATACTGCAGAAAAGACATCTAAGAGTGTCTTGACTTCTGAACATTACAAAAGTTGTTCAGTAGAGAATACATATTTGCAATATACTGTAGAATATTGATCTGAAAATAATTTTCCCTAAAGAGATTATTTCTACTGAGTGCGGTAAAAGAACGACAGCGCACAAGAGATATGTTTCAGGGGCTTTTTTGTTATATTTTTGTATGCTACAGCATGAGCAGGCATGGCTCCGTGGAATGGTTTCTCTCCCACTAAGCTGAGCTGGTGGCCATTTTGTGTTACTACAGGAAAATATGAAGTAAAATGTCTGCCTGGGAGGAGGGGAACTTCTCCTAGCAACATGAATTATGTGTAGCCTTCTACTGCATAAATCCTATACCAGGGTTCACAGTAAAGGTGCATTGCTTGTGACACCTCAGAATGAATTAGCATTTAATATTATACAATAGCAGATTGCTCCCAGTGATTTCTCTCAGTCAAACCCTTGTTTTTTTCTGTATGTAGGAGTGTGGTTGTTCTCGTCCTTCTCCTGCGCAAATATGACGACTTATGTAGTGGACCACATTATCTTTAGCATAAAGTTTTCACAGAAAATGCTAATGGTTATTATCTCTTATTGGAATAACCTTGTATCGCTGGCAAAGCTGACAGCATTTGTTTTTTGGAGAAAAAAAAATTCACTGAAATCTGAACCCAGTGGGTCAGACATTATAAGCAGCCTTTGTTGTGGTGCTTGTGATTTGAAAAAACAGGTACGTTGTCAAAATTCGATAGCAACATTTCTGACTAATCCTGCTGTCAGACTAGTAAACGATAAGTCATTTATGTCTCTCTCAATTTGTCAGTTGTGGGTTTGGCATGCCCATTTCAAATAAGAAACAGTGATGATAATAATGTATAGTTTTCTGTGTAATTTCTACTAATTACTGTGTTAGTTATGTTAAAAATTTTGGGATATTTAAAATGACAAAAAAAATTTATTCTAAGTTAAGAATGGGGGGACATTGTACTGTCTGAGAAATTTCAGTAGTGAAAATTTTAGTACTAAATTTACTATAAGTACTAAATCTAGTAACAAAATTTAGTACTTTTACCAGACATAAATTAATCATCCATAACATTAACAACACTAATAGGTGACATCTAACAAGGGGTGGGGTGTTTGTCAGCAAGTGAACAGATGGTTTTCAAAATTGATGTATTAGAAGCAGGAAAAATGGGCAGGTGAAATGACGTGAAGCGCTTTAACAGGGGCCGAATTGTCGTGGCTGGATGAATGAGGAGGGGCATCTACCAAATGGCGAGACCTATGAGTTGGAACCATCATGCACTGGTTATGGTAACCACTAAAGGGGCCAAAAAAGAACAACTGGTGAACCAGTGATGGGGTAACTGGTGCCCAAGGCTCCTTGATGTGTTTTGGGAGCAAAGGCTAACTCATCTGGTCAGATCCCACGGATGAGCTACTATAGCACAAATTGTAGAAAAAGTTAATTATGCCAATGATAAAAAGGGATCAGAACACACAGTGCACCACAGCTTGCTGTGCATGGGTCTGTTAACCCTCTGTTAACCAAATCCCTTTCTGTATTAAAATTATTTCCCTTGGCAAAAATGTAGATTTTGGGCCAGAATTTTTTTTTTCGGGGTGTAAAAAATAAAAAAATTTCTAAGCTTATAACCCTTTCACTTCATGTAGCAGATATGCTACGCTGGTTAATAGAGGGTTAAGCTGCAGAATGGCCACAGTGCCATTGTCGCAGAATGGCACAGACCCTTGTCCCCTGCTGGTTGAGGCAGTGGGATGTTCTGGGTAATGCTCTGCTGGAAACTTTGGATACTGGCATTCACGTGGATGTTACTTTGACAAATTTCGAAAATCTGACATTTGTGGAATGTGCCAGTTCAATTTACGGAGGTCCCACCTTGTGACTTCTAGAACTTAAAGCTTCAGCTTCTAAACTCTCAGTGCCAGATACCATAGAATTTCTTTAGAAGACTTGGGGGTAGCACCCTTTGATTGGTCAATGCTGTTTTTATGGCACAAGGGGGACCTATGCAATATTATGCAGGTGGCTTTGATATTATGGCTGAATGGTGTATGTCTGTTAAGTAATGCTGTGATTGGCACCAGATTTCTTTGCGTTCCTGATGGATAAGCCGTATAGACTTACATTGACATTTATGCCATTTGGCAGTCACCCTTACCCAGAGTGACTTTATAATTTTTTATACAACTGAGCAATTGAGGGCTAAGGGCCCAAGGTAGTGTTTGACCTGTGGTGGTCTGGCAATGTATTCAGGGTGCACCTCGCTTCGACCAGTGTCAGCTGCGATAGGCCCCAGCTTCCCCAGGATCCTAATAGGATAAAGTGGTTTGGCAAGTGAATGATAGTGGGGCTGGTGGCGTAGCGGTTAGGGTGCCGGGCTCATGATCGAGAGATCACCGTTGGACCCCCACCGTGCTAAGACCCCTGGGCAAGGTCTTAACCACAAGTGTGCCTCTGTCCACCCAGCAGTATA
>JAOUQZ010000026.1:8678309-8719963 GCA_028564935.1 Neosilurus hyrtlii
CACCGTGCTAAGACCCCTGGGCAAGGTCTTAACCACAAGTGTGCCTCTGTCCACCCAGCAGTATAAATGGGTACCAGAAAAAAACTGGGAAGGTAACCTGCGATGGACTAGCGTCCCATCCAGGAGGAGTTGAACTCTTAGTCGCTTCACGCTACAGAAACCGGGGATAAGCACTGGCCTGATGAGCCAATAGGCTCAGGTGTAAAAGCCCAACAGACTTACAAGTGAATGAGTGCTTTGTTGTTTGGTAGTGTGTATGCTGGTACGGTCTTACATGGTTTTACCCGTCATCCCATTAACCTTGTTTTCTTTATTATGTTTCATTGCACATTGACTTATTTTATGGAATATACCACTTGAAATTGTGTGTGCAATAGTGTACATACATTCTTTTTATTGCATTGTTTCATGCTTATAAAAAAATTTGCCCATGAGTGTCCTGAGGTCGCACATAAGGTCCTCATGCAGCTTTGCTCTAAAAGGCTCAGCTGGAAGAAAATGGTACAGTCCATTCTAGCTGCCCATCCCCCGCTCCGCTTCATTTTCTCACACTGTACGGTCAGGATCATGCTAAGCTAGAAAGGCTGCTGTTCAGTGTGAACAGAACATAGACGTTTCTCTTCACTACTATTACCAAGAAACTCGACTATTAATATTTAACACAGATAAACACCTGCTGTTTTTCACAGGAATAGTAAACAGAGTCCTCATCAGAATGTTGTGACAATAGATTTCCGGTGTTTAGTGATCAAACACTGAAACAACACGTAAAAGAAGCTGTGGAAATAGGAGACTACAAATCATCGTTCAATCCATTTCGCAATTTTGAATAATTTATATGATGTGCATAGTCATGGCATGCACATGTGTCCTGTAATCAGTGTAAAACAATGGTGTGGTCCATGCTAGCCTGTACTTTTCCACTCGGTTAGCTTTTTTGTGTCTGTCCAGATGTTTGTTTACTTATTCTTGTGTCCGAACCACATCTTTTCCTATATAGATCGGTCTAATTCGGGAGATGTTTTATATTTTATGTATGTTTGAAAGCATGTTGAGTATCTGATGCACTTTGGAAATTCCATAATGATCTGCAAAAGGATAATGTAGTTTATTACGGAGAAGAAGGGACAACCACAGAGAACTTATCAGTCTGATAAAATACAGGGATTAAGCAGCCAAGAGCCGTCTCATTGTATAGAAACAGGATAAGGTGAGACTTTACTGGCGTATGTTTCGTACCCCTGTGGAATATTGCACATGGTATACTCCGAACATAATTACCCGTCTCCCATATTTTTCCCTCCTTCTTTGTAAAAGATAGCTGGTCTTCTTCTTGGAAACCAAGAAGTGTTTATTGAGGAGTTCTATTAAAGGCCATCTCTCTCGTTTGTCATACATATACATATATATTGCTTGTTGTTGTCCTTTTTAAGGTAAAAGGGATATAATAATTAAGTCACTCCGACAGAAATAATTTCCTGGCAAAATCATTGAACTTTTTTTGTTTTGTTGATGGTTAAATACTACAGTCTAATATTCAGAACAATAGCATTTTATTGTGTTGGTAAAAATGTAGTTTATGAAGGAGTTTAAAATCGATTCTGGGCGTTTGGTTTGTACGGACATTTGTAAGCAGTATGCACATGAACAAGCATGCTCGTATAACTGGATGTTTCAACATGATGTTTCGAAACTGACAAAAACAAAAACAACATCCAAAAAAAGTGTAATGAAGCGTTATGGATTTAAAATAAAAATGCTCAAATACCACACACACACACACACACACACACACACACACACACACACACACACACACACACACACACACAAATGTTTGCTTTTACATCAGACAGAAATTACTGTGCATCAATCAATAGAAACAGACCTTTTAAAAAGACCTTTTATTTTTTTTTACTTTAAAAACATTTTTTTCAATTATGTGATTATACATATGGTTATGTGGTATTTTTTTCAGTGATTTGTTTAGCCAGTGCAAATCAAGAATTAATTACCCCACTGAGATATTGTAAGGCAACTTTGCAAATTTGTGCATTCAAGATTAGCCATAATAGCTTTTATTGAATTTTCTTTTATGTAAAATTAACCAGAACTTTGTAGTTCGATAGATTTAAGGATGTGAAACAGTTTTAGGATTTAATTTCCTGTGGAATTATATGAAGATAAAGGAAGTGCTAGTGATTCAGATTTTTTTCTCACTTCATGATTTTTTTTTTACTTAAAATTTTTTTTAAATTATGTGATTATACATATGGTTATGTGATATTTTTTTTTTCAGTGATTTGTTTAGCCAGTGCAAATCAAGAATTAATTACCCCACTGAAATATCGTAAGGCAACTTTGCAAATTTGTGCATTCAAGATAAGCCATAATAGCTTTTATTGAATTTTCTTTTATGTAAAATTAACCAGAACTTTGTAGTTCGATAGATTTAAGGATGTGAAACAGTTTTAGGATTTAATTTCCTGTGGAATTATATGAAGATAAAGGAAGTGCTAGTGATTCAGATTTTTTTCTCACTTCATGATGGAGTGCTGCTGCAGTCCTGGCCTTGTGGAACAGTTTCTCTCTCACCCTGCCAGTCTGGTGGCCATTTTCAGTTACTGCAGGAAAGCGAGGTGCAAAATGTCTGCTGGGGGGGGGATCTTTTATTAATTATTGACAAAAAAAACGCAAAATAAATGTCATTTAGGGAGTTCATATATTAATATCAAGCCGTCTAGTTTTCAGTTTTCTACCAGTCAGGAGCATGATTAATTCATAATTTGTGTTAGTTCTGAGACATTTGCAAAGGGAAACAGATGATAATCATTTACTAATTAAGGAGAGCACCTACACCATGTGATTTTAATGGTGTAGATCAAAGGGCTTTAAAACTCATCTTAAACTCTTCCCTTGTTTTGTAATCTGAATGCCCAGAGAACTCCCAGGATATAGGTGCTGTCCTTTACAACATGCTGGAACAGGGGTTAATTTTTCTTGTGTCTTTGACAAGTAGCATAAAGCACTAATATTGCTGTTTTTTTTTTTATCTACAGGTGTCTGTCATCAATCACTGATTGTCTTTTCTTATTGTCCAGTGCAACAATTCACAAGCCAACTCTATTTGTGGTGAGTCTTATTTAAATGGACAGAATTATAAGGGACAGTGGTGGCACAGTGGTTAAGGCTATGGGTTGCTAATCTAAAGGGTTTGGGTTCAAGCCCCAGTACCACCAAGCTGCCACTGTTGGGCTCTTGAACAAGGTCCTTAACTCTCAATTGCTCAGGTGATAAAAATGCAAGGCACTCTGGATAAGAGTGTCTGCCAAATGCTTTAAAGGTAAATTATGTTTTTGCTCATGCTGTGCACTCCCTAAATACACCTTATACCACAGGTGTTAAACTGCTGCTAAAAGGCCAGTGGGACAAATGCGGCCAGCCAACTCATTTTCTGTGGCCCACAAGAGCTTTCAAAGAATATAATTATCGTACATTCTTTGAATGAACCATTACCATGAAACGTAATTCATCATTCTTCCACTAGGTAGCAGCACCCTATTTCAAATGAACAGCTAGCCATTCATGACTCAAGAAACACTGCATGCTAGCTTGTTGCTGTTAAGCATTGTGAGAAAATGCAACTGAATAAAGGAAAAGCGGACAAATGCCTAAACAAACCATTTTGCCATACAGATTTCATTGTTGCCCTTTTAGAATATATGTTCATTTGATTATTCGGCCCTCGATCACCTTTAAATTTAGTAATGTGGCCCTCAGTGGACTACTAATTTTAAACAATCTGTCACATTAAATATTTTGGAATATAAAAACATTGTTCAATATTCTCATGTATAATACAGGTGCACCATTAATGTCTTGTCACATGCAACACTGGAATGCAGAACCCATAGTTTGTAATGAAAATCAAATAACCAATATGTATATTACAATATGAAATTTCAGTTGTGCATGAGCGTATCATTAGAAACAAAGATGTTATCAGTTGCTTGTGATCATTTGTTAATGTTGACCAAACTACATTGGGTAGACAGACTGCTTCGCCCACAAAAGGTTGCGCACTGCACTATTTTGTTGGACACCTTTAGACTTGATTACATAGTGTAATCGCCATAGTTTAATCATAGTGTAATCGCCATTTTGTTTTGACAAACAAAAGCAACATCTCAACATTTATTTCCATCCAGATTTGGGTTCATTTTTCACCGATATCTTGATTGGTAACAGGAAAATTGAACCACCCTATAAATTCTTCTCCTGCACACAATAAAGACTTTCAGGAGAGTTAAAATCAGTACTCTGTGGTGCCACTTCATATGTGAAAATTATTTCTCCACTTGTTTATTGTTTGATCCCCGATTTAATATCCATGCCATCAAAGAAGAAAAAGTCCATTGATGGGATAACCAGGTCATTCAGTACATTTAGGTTGTCCGCTGACTTTGTTTTATTGCCAATTAATGTTGCTGAGCCTCATCCTGACCAACTGAAACAACAGTTCCATGGGAGTTTTGAGCTATAATTCGACTAATGGCAGTCCAGCACAATATTACGGTGCAGTCATTTTATGGCCAGGCACTGTATATGAAGTTTGCTTATTATATACATCCATCATCTATACTGTTTATGTTGGTTATATTCTTTTTTAGGATCAAATAACGCAATGAAAGGTTAGTGACGTTAAGTAAGGTTAGGACCCTCTCAAGTAAAGCAAACTAGAAGTCTATATGCATATTTAACATAGAAATATCAGTTGTATGGTTATTATGGATGTAATATAACATTGGTTTGTTATTGATTGGCATGTTATTATATATATAGTTATTATGGATGTCATAAAATTGATTTATGTATGATTGATTGGCATGTTATTATACTGATGTGTTTTTGAGGAATTGATGTATTAAAATTACCCAACATGTATGACAAGGTTTTCCATTTTAACATTGTCTGGAATAATAGGTTTTAGAAGTCCACAAAGGGGCTATATAAAAAAAGGCCTTGTATAGTTGTAACGAAGTTACCTTGCTCACCACTTGCCCGTTTGCAATCAGGTGGGCTAATACAGTTTTATCTAGCTCACTTATATGACACTGAATTCTGATACGCCTTCGCAATGTACATACCTAAAGGTTCATCTTATTTATGCCTGTGTATCTGTACCTGTGTTTCTATATGAAAATTGGCGATGTATATATATACTGCCCAGCCAAAAAAGAAAAGTCACACATATTAACATACTAAAAGGCATTAAAAACGCAACATTTAAATAATTCCATAATTTATTATTATGTTTAACTCAATCAGTTAAATAATATGCAAATCAAGAGTAGACATTTCAAGACACAGAAGAAGTAAGAACACATTTCAGTGTTCTTCAGCACTTGCGGTCTGTCAGGACCATACCAACACTGGTGTGGTTGCGCTGAGTGCCAGAAACCTCAGCCGCCATCAGTGTTGCTGGACGGAAACAGTCCCTCAGATGCATTACCTGGATACAGTAGTCTTGTGCACGTGTAGTGATGCGTGGCTGGCCAGGTCTAGAACAGTCTTGAGTGGTTTCTGTCTGTCTGTGGAGTGTCTGAAGGCATACAACAGTTGAACAATGCATGCCGAAGTGTGCTGCTACCCTTGCAGCGGTTATTTCGGCACTTAGCATGCCCAGGGCCTGGTTTCTGCTTGCTTGTGGCAATCGTGACATCTTTACCCTTCACAAACTTAAATGTTTTTTACCAGGCTTTTTATAGCCAGAGTTGCCATTTGGCGACAAACAAACATGTTTTGATCTCACGCTCCACTTTGTGGATTAATTAAGGTGAGGCTAAGGTATCAGGCTTGTGATTGTGCCACGTGCACACGCTAACATGGGCATTCACTTTTACTTATGAGAAATTGGTAACTACGCCACTCTTGAATACTTTAATTTTTATGTTTATATACAGCATGTTGTACATTTGTGCTTGTTGGGTTTTTAATGCCTCTCAGTATATTTTCTCGGAGAGCCATTAGCCTTGATCTCAGCATGTAATTTCCATGGAATTGTTGCATCAACTGGTCATGTTGAGGCTCAGCAACATTAATGTGTCAATAAAATGAAGTCAGCTGATGACCTGAATGAGCAGCTTATCACATCATTGTACCTTTTCTTCCCTGATTGCAGTGGTTCATGGAATATGAGGAATCATTTTCACACAAGAACTGGCACCCCAGAGTCCTAACCTTAACCTTATTGGAAGTCTTTGGGATGTGCAGGAGAAGACTCTATGTAGTGGTTAAATTTTTCCCTCATCAAATCAAAACTTCTGGAAGGAAATAAATGTTATGTTGCTTAAGTTTGTTGAAACAATGCCATGGAGATTATGCGCTGAGATCAAGACTAAAGGCTCCAAGAAAATATTAGTATTTTTTGTTTCCTTTTTTTTTTCTTCTTTTGGATGGGCAGTATATCTCGATATGGGGCAGCATGGTGGCATAGTAGTTAGCATGTTCATCTCACAGCAAATTTTCCTCGTGTTTGCATGGCTTTCCTCCGGGTACTCCAGTTTCCTCCAACAGGCTCTTCCAAATTGCCCCTAGGTGTGAGTGTGAATGGTTTTGTGTGTTTCCCTGCAATGGCCTGACAAGCTGTTCAGGGTGTATCCCTCCTTCGTCAGTGTCACTTCAGCCTCCATGCCACCCTAGTAGGATTATGCAGCTTGGCAAATGAGTGATGAGATGAGAGAGATAACATCGATAATCATTAAAACAATTTAATAAATGTTACCATATGAAAAAAGGGATTAATCCTAAATCGAATTGAACCAACCTTAAATATTCATGTTAAATTTAAAAGGATAATTCATTGAATATTTGTATGTAAGTATCAAACCTACCCACTTTCTTCACCTCAATTCGGTTAATTTGCTTCCTGTAATATGAGGCTCCTTATCGCTCCTTTTTCCCCTATAGCCTTATAGTTTGTTTGGTTTCTCTGCAAATGGATGAAGTCAGCATTAGGTCAATGCCCTGTTCGCCACTTACTCTTTGAAAACATGACCTATACCCCATGACACTCTGTAATGAAGTATCCTGATGCTGAACAAACTTCAGAAGGCTAAATAAAGTAAGTAAAATAAGTGAGACAGAATTCCATGATGGTGGTTGTTTTGTAAATCAGTTAAGAGTTAGAATCTGCAAGGGCTGCTAGAACAGTTATGGCTGGCAGCCCATTTAAAAAATGCTGAAGAAATTATTTCTTGCTGTTAGCATGTGCAGTGATGAAAGCAAACAACCACCATGTCAGATTGTTGAGACTTGGTCACTGTCATAGTTAAGGTAAGAGGGCAGTGGTTGAACAGTGGTTAAGACTCTGACTTACTTATCCAAAGGTTGGAGGTTAAAGCCCCAGTACCACCAAACTGCCACTGTTGGGCCCTTGAACAAGGCCCTTAATGCTCAGTTTTAGGAAAAGGATAAATCGCTCCATATAAGGGTATGTGCCAAATGCCTTAAATGTACTGACAGCATTTTTAAAGAAAATTAGGCAAACTCGTCTTTGTGGTTACAAAACCTTTTCAGTGGAAATTTTCCATTGGTTTTGGAATTTGTGTATTCTGATAGAGTATAAGTTGTGAAACATGCATCCTTAGTAAGTTGGGTATCGTATTTTTAAAGGCTAAAGACCTGTTTTTTCAGCTGTATACTTGTATTCTCTACACATTTTTTATCAAGCAGAGTGGGCATGTGATAACTGAAGGGTTATTATTTAATATTTGTCGGCTTCTGAGTGGCACTGATGTTTGGCTGTATCATCGTCAGTCTGTGAGTTTGAACCTCACGATTGCCACAGCTGGCTGGTCTTGGGTGATGATAGCCATCTTGTGCCTTGGATTGCAGCTGTCATATGATAAGTGAGAGTGGGGAAATGATAACTGGTTGAGAATAGGTGTAAAAAAGAGATTCTGTGCTTCTGACCTTTTGGTTGTGTGCTAGTCTTGGATTTTCCACTTAAGCAGTGTGGATTTATTATAATTATTTTTTTAGTAGCCTCAAGTTGGGCATGTGAAAAATGAAACAGTATCTTGAGGTGAGTTTCTTGAAAACATGGCGAAGGCCCAGCCAGAAGGATGTGGTATAGAGGGGTGCGAAGTACGGTAAAGGTGGGTCAGTAGATTTGTCAGCCAGTCAGCATCATATCTGTATGACCTAATTGTGTCCTCCATCTGTGGTGAAGCACATGCAAGTATTTTACTGGATGGAATTCAAGAAACACCAGACGAGCACTGAACCCAAGGCACTTGTATGATTGCACAGGAACAGCAGGGATGTTTCATGCTTGTGCATCCATTCCCCATTATTTACACATGAGGCATCAGAAGACAATATTTTGGGATCAGATGATGAAAAACCTTTCCAACTCTCGCTCGAGCAACGAGAGCCAAACCTGCTTTCTTATTTCAAAAAGTGTTGGTTGTCGATAGAACATGAAAACAAGATAATGAACTTGAATTTTAAAAGCTAATGTAAGATTTGACGTATTTTAAATATTATAGCACGGATGCCTTTGATTTAAGGGAATGGTTTTGTTAAATAAAAGAAAAATCAGGATTGGGAATGCCTGCGTTTCTTTCCTGTTCCTTCTTGTTCACATTCACTGAGCAAGTGCCAAGGCTCTTGCTAAGCTGGTGGCCATTTTGTGTTACTGCACTGTCAAGCTGCTCAGATGAAATGGTTGAATGTAGGAGAGGCATTTAAAGGAACCTCATCCTAAATGTGCCACATTGTTTGCTTCTGCATTCTGCGCAAACAAACGCTGCTGCTTTCATGAAGTTCATAGAGGCGATGTGCTTCACAGGTTGAAGTGTGTTCCTTTTTAGTTCCTTTCTAAAAACAAGACATTTACCTGGTAGTTAGTGGAGAGTTTGTATTCATTTAATTAATTTGCTAAATCTAGGCTATATATTTGATTCAGGTTATCAAATGCTACATTTTTAAAGTACACGCTGTCTAAATATTAGGGTGTTTATTAAAAAGTACTATATAAATACTCTTATTTATTCTCTTCAAGGGTCCTGGTTTTATTCGAAGAACCTTTCAATAAATTACAAATAAACCTTTCTCTAACTCTTCAGTATAGTGTTTTCTTCAGCTCGGTGATTCTGGAAAAGGAGGATAACGAGGAAAGGGCATTTGTTGGAGGAGGGTTTTGTTTTTAGCAGAACAAGTCTCAGCTGGTTCAAACCGGTTTAAACCAGTTTCTGCTGCATGCCTCTGATTGGCCGGCATTGTTAATATCTTTTCTTTTTTCATTGTTTGCTGAAGTAATTATATGCTAATACTTACCCAAGTATATTTTACTCTTACTTTTACCATGCTTGTTGTTTTAGTCGTGCTTACTGCCTTACTAAAGTCTAATATAAGGGTGCTGTTGTCCCAGACTCTGCATAGCAGAGTTGTGAACTTTAGTCCACTCAGCATGGAGTGCACATTTATATTTCATGTATTATTTTTGCAGTCTTGCTTTGTTATTTCTGCTATAGGTTGCCTGCAGAATTTTGTGAAAATCCCACTCCCAATGTTTAGTACAGACTGTGTGTGTGTGTGTGTGTGTGTGTGTGTGTGTGTGTGTGTGTGTGTGTGTGTGTGTCAGGGAAGCGTGGGAACCATAATGTATAAAATTAATAACATGATAAACGTCTGAAGACATGAAACTCAAAGGGCTGCGTTGAATACATTATATTACATTTTAATTATTGGATTTAAAAATGCATTTAGACACCTCCAAGTACCAGAAACATTTGGTATAACCCTGTAACCTGCATAGCCTTCTCACTTTCTTCGATGGACTTTTTCAGCTCTTAAACACATCCATGGTTAATTGAAGTGCCAGTGAAATCCATTCTAGCCAATTTAATGCTAATTATTGTATAACATTTATTATTATTAATGCTTCCGAGCTAAATAGGGTTATACGTGTGGCCCACAATTAACACTTTGTGTACAAAAATATGAAAAATGGTTCTCGAATTAGATCAGGTTTTGTTCTGTTCCATTGAACACTAATATTGGCATGTACCCAAAGATTTTTTTTCTTTCTTTTTTTTTTCTTCTTTTTTTAATATGGGGGGTGGGGGTGTGTCCCCTGTTTTAAAATGCAGTTGACTTGGCAGATTACAGACAATTTCTCAGTTTATAACTGAATAATAAATAACTCTCTTAGAATCTAGTCTCTTGATCAGGTAGAGTGGTTTATTTATTTGTTTATGCCGTTTCATTTAGTAAAGACAAATACTGATACGTAGAAGTTTATCACCAGCTCTTTTAATGTGTCTTGCATATTCATGCGTTGATAAGATTTCGGCTTGTTTTTGATCTTTATGCATTTTTACTTGAAGTCAAATGGGTCTTTGATTGTCTCTAATGAAATAAATTAGCCATAATGTGCAATAATATGCAGATCAGCTCATTACATTCCAACACCAACTTTGTTTTTATGTTTTAGAAATATCACTTTGCTGCATCACAAGTGATAGGGTTTTTAAATATTTCTACCATATTAAAAGTGCCAATGATCACTGATCATGTCCAATGCCTGTCTACAGAGTGATTGGAGAGAGGAGATTGACTTGAAGAGATGGATGTTTTTGCACTTGTATAACATGTGGCTAAAATGTCTCCTAGACCTCTGGATTTAAATCTGATGCATATGGGTCTTGGCTGCATTAACAGTTCTTTTTGTGTGCATAGGTATTATAACTAATAGTCAAGATACATGAAATGAGTGTATTAACCTGCGATTTAACCGGTGGTGTTAAGTAGCTATATATATATATATAAACTAATCTGATCCTCCTGATAAATAGTCCCATATGAAGAAATCATTGCTAAATTTGTTTATATATTTGTAAGGAGCTGCTTCCTGCTGCTATTTTGAGAGACAAAACCGATTTTGGCAGTGACTACTGACTATCGCAGAGAGACAAATGTCCATACTTGGCACCTGATAGCACTGAATGTATCTTATTGTGGAAAGTGTAAACGAGGATTTAAATATAACTCTCTGATCCTAATTTATCCATGTTCTAAATGAATGAGATTAGATTAAGAAATTCATTTCTATTGTTGATTCAAAAGGTTCTGTTTGAACTGCTGTACTTGTGTACTGGATATAACAGTGTGAAGACTTGCTAGTTTTACACAAGACAGAGTTAAGTTGAAGCAAACTTCACTGGAGCTTCATCCTGCCAGCTCTCAAGGACATGTGGTATTCACACCAAGTGAGGTTTCTCATCTTCTCATCCATTTTGTAAAAATCCGCTCAACAAAATTTTGCTTATCTAACACGATGATGATGATTAATTTGAAAAATTATTCACTTAGTATGTGAAAGGGGTTGTATGTAGCAGTGTTTTGCTATGTGCTTTAGAGTAATAAAGCTCACAGGCTTATGATTAGAGGGCTTCATTTTGTAATTGAAACATTTCCATGCTTCAGGTTATTAAACAGATGGCTTTGTCTTGCTCCCTCTTGTGTTTGGTCAGAGGTACACATCCTGTCACCCCTCTATTTTAAAATTGGTATGGTCTGGGACTAGCAGTAATTTTCCATCCTGTTTGCTCAGTGCTGCAGTGGGGGGAGGGGATAGTGTTGGTCTTTTTTATGGATTTTGGTCATTTTTACTTTTTACTTTTTAAAAAAAAAATTCATATGTTCACATTTTGCCCTACACACCTAATTGGCATTTTAAAATGTGTATTTTATTAATTAATTTATTAATTTAGTTCTCCCCTGAGTTTTCAAAGCTTTGCCATGTGGAGACAAATCATTGAAACAGAACAACTGGTCTGCTTGTTGCTGTATTGTTGTTTGTCTGTTCATTGTGGTTGTGACTGGTGTTCCAACACTGTGCCTTGGTGTTGCTGGGAAGATCACAAAGCATATGCTCCTCCCCTCTGAGCACGTGGTACAGTCCCAGCTCAACTTCTCTCCCTCACTCTGTCTCGCCTATATATAGGGTGAGCAAGAGGAAAGCTAGTTGTAGTCTCGTTCTTGTTCATGGCCTACATCTGAAGCTCACACAGGTTTACATTTAACATTTTTTCATGCTTCTTGTCATATAGAATCTTTTTTGTTCACTTTTATGTCACTACTATAATTTTGTGAAAATATTGTCCTTTCATATATTTAAGATTATTTTCGGTTTTTCTGTTCTGCGTGTCTTGTGTTCGTAGCCGCGAAACAGTTAGCATGAAAGCAGTGTAGTACAGTTTATACAGTTTCGATTGTTATATCGATTTCTTGTAAAACAAACATAAAATATTATATATATATATATATTTATATTTTCAAGGTGTCATGTTTTCTTAAAGCAATAGTAAAGTGAATGTTTAGTGTTTATTTTAGCACTTGTATTTTATGAAAATGTTATGCTATATGTGCGTTGATGCTGGTTTTGGACAGTAGGTTATTGGTCTTACACTTTTTGCTACTCATTAATTTTTTTAAAGTTTGAATTTAGGTTGTGAGCAGTAATTGTAGGCTGTTCTGGTATTTTGTTCAGATTGCAGTGCATTCATTTCGATTGTGTTGTACTTCTTAAGTCGCAACCTGCAAACATTTTCTGGCCTTTGGTTTAAGGCAGTGCGGTTGTTGGCAACACCCCGCGCTGGTGTTGCTGCACAACACCCTAAAGCACATGGTAGAGTCGTAGCTGTACACCCCTCCCCCTGCTCTTTCTCTGACTCTGTTTTGCTCTTTTGCTCCCTTGCTCCTGTCTACACGGTGTGTGCTCTTTGGACCGAGAGGCTATGCTCCCTACCTTGCTCAAATACTTTCTCTCGTCAACAAATGTGCGAAAAGCTACCAACGCTTTTGACAATCCTTCAACAATTTTGAACTTGCATTACTTTAAATTTAATACTTGATTTTCACACAAAATTTTTGAATTAGTGTGGTGTGTATATGATTGTTTGTGAGCGGTTTTCAGATTTTATTTAATAAAACAAAGTAATTACATGAGTTTAATTCAAACGTATAACTTTTAATGTACTTAGAAAAAGATTTGCCAGTAAAATGCTTTAAGTACCTTTGTTGGTAATAATATTAACCAACGGGACAGGACATAACTACAGGTTACTCTCACTTGGCTAGGCAGGTTGCTTTCCTCTTTAATACATAATTAAACACCATTAATGCTTAAGACAATGTTCTTTCTATCTCTCTTTCTCTCTCTGTTGTTTGTACCACCTCTGCTGTGGGTGTAACAACTGATATTTTTGGTTAAAAATCTTAATAGGCACATCTTTTTGGTGTCTGCTTCAGACCTGGGTGGCACAGACACACCCTGGCACACCCGTGGGTCCACCTATATGTGGAAGTCTTGAGAGAATTTTCTTCAGTGTCCGGGAAGCTACCTCTGGGGTGTTTACCACCACAGAAAACCAAGGATTACATTGTGGTTTAAATATGGAGCCACTTTTTATATGAAAACCTCCTTCTCTGTGTGTCTGCTGTAGTTGCACACAATGCAGTTAAATTTTATTTTTTTTATTTTACAAAAGACTTACCCAATTTACCACCTTTACTGCCTTGAGTCAGTTGACAATGTCTTGCCGGGAAACTTCGAGAAGAGACTCTAAAGAAGTTCATGGAATTGGAATACCTCTGGCCTTCACTGGGTTAAACTTTCAGTCCTTTTTGCTTATGAAGGAAATGCTTTACATTGGAATACCTGAAGACCTGAGAAGTACTGAGTTCTCACTAAATGCAACCACGTATAACATTCAGCTGGAATCAGTAAAACCTTTTTACTGGGAATACCGTTACAAAAATGGAGAATATATACTCTGGTGGTGGCAACATGTCTGAACCATGGATTTGCTGCTTTCAAAGAATTTCCAAGTGCAGATGTGATCCTTGCATTCAGCCTGCAGCCAAAACAAAATGTGCCAACGTTGCCAGGCTTGAGCATGGCTGTAGCTATGAGATTTCCTTCAATAAGGCTGAAGTTAAAAAACTTATTCCAGACATGCTACAAACAACCACTGTAATTCTGTATCAGCTATCTTACTTTCCTAGTTTACTTTTTATCAAAAAAAAAAAAAAACAATAAGAGAGTAATAATTGCCAGCATTAGCATAATGTATACTAGGGAAGGAAAAGTGTTTTTTAACAAATCGAATATTTTTCCTTTCTTGGTCTTGAGGAGATTCACTCTCCACACATATGGCTCACATTCTTTATGCTGATACTCGGGCCATAACTTTGTGGTTTGTGCAGAAGCTACTAGGGGCTGTCTTTCATTTTACAGTATAAATATTGCATTGCAAGTCTTGGAATTTTTCAAGCTTATCTTTATTATTATTGCTTCCTTCTATCTTTTTGTTCATGTATCTTTTGGAGTCTGGTAAAAACATTGGGAAGATACTAATCTCTTACATTTCTTGCTCTTGACCACTTTACCACCTCTTCATAACATGGAATTCTTATTTGTAATCTTACTTCAATGTCTCGATGGACCAACAACATGTGATTTAAAAAGTATGAAATATTCTGATTACTTCTAACGATGGATTAAAATATCTGGATTGTCAGTTGGCATGACATCCAATGGATTGAATCATAAATAATCAATTATAAGCCAATTTTGACATTTACACTATGCTCCCTATCAAATCGGTACATCAAGTTTGATCTGTAGAATGAAATTTTTTTTTTCTTTTTTCCTTAACCATGGCAACAGCAGTTTATGGTTTATTCTTCGAATAAACTTTAATGCTGTATTACTGTCATTCACCCCCCCCCCCCCCTCAGTTAACTCAATACATTTTTGAAGCACTAAAATTTGTTTTATGCCTTTTAACATGTATACAGTATCTTACTTTGAATATATTCATATTTATTCAGATACTTCAAAGTCACATTTAAATGAGGCAGAATCCACTTCAACCGCAGAACAGAGGGTCGTGCTCAAGGATTTTTGGCAGCCCTAGAATTTAGGGAACTATTCCCTGTTTTACAAACTTTGTGCCAGTAAACCAGCATTTCTGTCATATCATTAAGGTGATTGCCTTTTATGAGCCATGGTCCGATTTAAGGATTAAACTCGGGGAGGACTCTTCAAATTACTCATGAGATTGGTGAACTGGATTAAATTGGAGAAGTCCAATATTCTGTCACCAGTGCCTGCATATCTATATTTTACAGACTGATAGAAAAAAAGTAAGGTTATTGCCCTCACTGATGCATACACATGCTTTCATATATCTTTTCTATACTGTATTAATCCCGCAATCCTGCATTTAACTCATCCAAAGTGAGCACACACATAAACAGTGAGCACACACACTCTGAGCAGTGGGCTACACATATTGAGGTACCCGGAGAGTAGTTGGGGGTTAGGTGCCTTGCTCAAGCCATGACACTTCAGCCAAAAAGGAGGAAGGGAAGGTGTGGCTTACCCCCCACCGCCATACATTTTTCCTGCTGGTTCGGGAATCTAACCACCAACCTTTTGGTCTCAAAGCCGCTTCTCTAACCATTAGGTCACAGCTGCCCCCAAGACTAACCCTAACCCTTGTTATTCAAGGGCCTTGCTCAATGGCCTAACACTGGTGTAGTGGGGTTTGAACAGATGATCTTTGGATCAGTAACCCATCACCTTAACCATTAAGCCACCACTGCCCCCCCCTTTTTTTTTTTTACCTTTTTTGTAGTTCTGTTAATGAGAAGCATACATAGATGTTATCTTGCAATATTGACGTTACAGACTTTCCTGGTCATGTTTCTTTGTCATTTTCAGTCAATAGCATAAAGCTGACACATGACCAAATGGACAAGAAAAAATTCCTAATGTATTTCCTGTCTGAGTCACATTATATAGACACAGTGGATATAAGTGAAACTGGCTAGTGGGATTTTACATTTCATGATTGGGAACTGCAGGGAAATCATGAATATTCCTTGGCCTGGAATCCTCAGTGGGAATTCTGAGTGGTGCACGCTGCAGATATAGATGCAGCCACATGGAATCCCTGGCTATGTGGACGAGCCTGGAGTGAGCAAAGAACACACAGAAGCCCTACATCTAAACCTCAGGCTTGCTTATGTTGAATATCCTGCAGTCTCTAACGAATTTAATCTGTAGTTATGAGCGCTACTTCAGAAAAGCACTTGTAAAAACAGCAGCAGGTTTATCTATGATGAGGTTGAGGCGCTACAATATTTTTCTTTTTTAAATGTGGAAACGTTAGCAAAAACAATTACTGCTTTTCAATTTTTCTTGGAGGTCTTCACATGATGGGCTTGTGTAAGACAATTTTTGTCATGCTCCCTCTAATGTCAAGACCGAGCTGTGCAGTGGCCACAGCCGTGTCCTTGGTAAAAGTGGTATGCGCCGTGCATAGCTGTATTTTTCCACTCTCTTTGTGCAGCAGTGGAGAGGGATTTATTTCAACCTTTCACCATGTGGAGGCTGACTACAGCTAAAGACTTTTAAATGTATATAATATTTTTACAAAAGATGTGACGGTTGCCCTGGGCCTTCCCAGTTTGTGGTGCCAACAGCTCCACTGCTTTGTGTGTAACTACTGAGAGAGAATAAAAGTGCTGATTTCTACCATGAAACTAGCATGATTTTGGTTATATGGCTAGTCACAAACAAAGCCTCTGTATTTAAGCATACCAGTCAGGATATGACTCTATATTTCATCTGTCAGTTATGGTAATGCTTGTTGCACTGATTTGCTCTGGTTCTTCTGCAGGCACTAGAGCTAGGGTTGTATACAAATAAAAAATTTGCCCTCAGTCCTTTTTGCCCAGGTTGTGTAATAGTGTTGATCATATGTTCCCACTAGACTGTCGATTTTTACAGAAATGTAGCATAAACTTGGTGCCGCTGATTAGTTTTGCTCCTTTTTTTTGTGTGTGATTAATCTATTCATTTCAGACTGAACACTTAGTTAAAGGCATCATTAGAAGTCCTATAATATCTGTCATGCTCCCCCTTGTGTGGAGGCAAAGCTGCACAGCTGAACACCCCGTATGTGAAAATGGTACGATCCGTGCCTAGCTGTAATTTTCCACTCTCTTTGTGCAGTCATGGGGGAGGGGATTGATTTTTTTAGTCTTTTACCGAGGAGTTTTTGACTATTTTGTACACCTTTTTGTACACAAAGACATACTTTTCTTTTGACCACTTGAATATATAAAACTAATTTTATATTTAAAAAGGACCTAGTCTTGTGTCCTTCATGTGTGAGAGTACTGTAGCTTACAGTATGTCCTATAACATCATGGTTTGGTTTAATGGGAACACCTGAACACAATTTGCAACACCCAGGAGCATGTGGTGTTGGTTGCTTGTCTAGTCCTTCTGCACTGCTGGTTCTCTGTCGTGTGTGTGTGTGTGTGTGTGTGTGGGCTCAGGCTCCTCAGGGTTGATATGTTAGCTCACTAGTGCATATTGCTTGCGCATAAACCAATTGGGGCAAGATTCTGTGTGGAAAAATCACAGGCGTATCATTTCGAATAATTTTTGTTGCCTTATTTGAATGAATTCGGAAAATGAATGTGAACACCCATTTACCTCCCCACCAGAAACAAATATTACCTCATACTTGCTCTGATTGTGACACCACTTGACAGATCTGGACATTGTAGTACTAATGTAGAAGCAGCAGGATTTTGAATGTTAGCTTGTTTTAGCTGGTTACTCTCATGAGACTTAAGGATTAATTTAATATTTAATGTAAACCTAAAATAAATAAATAAATAAATAAATAAATAAATAAAACTAAATTAAAAAAAAAATTAAATAATTAAATAATTAAATTCAGAATTTTTTGAGTTTGTCCTCAATGTTGGGTTTACAAGATAAAATTAGCTAATTCATGTTTGGACGATTGCCCAAAGTCACCGAATGACATGAGAGAAATTTGCGTATACGATGAATTGCCATGGTGATTTGCCTGCTAACACCTTCTAGATAATGAAGGGCAATTTTCTGACTAGAACAGAGCACGCCATCGAAATAAATTATTTATTTATTTCAATTTATTTGCCTTCTCACCTCCTAAATTAGACGCTGGAGTTATAATCTGTAAAGGAAATGGACGTGCTCCCCCTTGGTGTTGATACAGAGCTGCCACAGCAGGACACCCCTCTGTATTGTGAAAGTGGTACAGTCTGTGGCTGGCTGTAATTTTCCACTCTGTAAAGTTGGGGGAGGGGAGGGGCGTGGCAGCTTTTAGAGTTCTCCTTTTCCTCATCTTGCTATTGATTACGGATTATAATTTCTGTTTAGAGACACTTTTTTTTAGTCTGCTTCAACACTTAATGAACCTTCAGACAAACTTTGGTGCTAATAGTCATGACTGAGTATACCATCCTCCCCCCAGTGACTATGTGTTTGTTCAGGTCCTGTCGCTCTTACTTGTGTTGATGTATGTTGGGAGCGCTATGATTATGAGGTTTTTATTCTTTTAAAGACTGAAATAGGTTATCTGCTTGTTTTGACTGGTCAGTCACTGTTCCAGGTAATAAAGGTCATTCAGATCACAGGTTTCTTGATGTGCTGTGCCTTAATACCACCCATGAGAAATGGGCAGCTACATGGTAGTGAAGCCTTGTTATTTCGTGGTGTTTTCTGAGAAAAGCCCTTGACTACAAACTAGGGACTGTTCCTGTCAAACTCCCTCTTGTGCTGAAGAGCAGAACACCCCTCTCCATGGTGAAAGTGGTACGATCTGTGCCTAGCTGTAATTTTCCACTCCAGTTGTGGTGCAGTGGGGGAGGGGATCTATTTCACATTTTACCATCTGGTGTTTAACAAATTTTCTTGTTGCATATGATAATTTATACAGATCTTTAACACTGACACTTATTTACTTAGAACTTTTGAATATATGGGATTGTTTATATGTACCTGGTGCATCCTCTACACCATGTTCAGGGATCAGCATTACCGCCACATTATATGCTTCAAGTGACGTGGTGTGTTAGATCGTGTGTGTGTGTGTGTGTGTGTGTGTGTGTGTGTGTGGGGTCCTCAGGTCTAAGGGATCCGGTTGCACTCTCTTGTGTATTACCTCTTTTTACTCATTCATCAGCATACAATTTTATTCATAACTGGTCAACCAGACAGGTCAAAAGCAACACTGTTCATGTCAGATACCAACATTAAAAAGGTGTTGTTTGTGCCTGGCTACCCAAATGATTCACAAGTGGTTCTTGATAGTGTTGCCCAACTGAGTCTTGATGTGTGGCACCATCATAATCTCAGAACACGCACAGGGTATTTACATGGTCATCATATGAGCCCGCACTTGAGATTTTTGTGATGCTCCCTCTTGTGTTGAGGCAGAGTGACATGGTGAAACACTCCTTTCTGTGATAGTGGTACGATCCATGTGTTGCTGTAATTTTCCACTCTATTAGTAGCAGTGTGGGTGGGGTCTGTTTCACCATATGGTTTTCAATGGCTTGTTTGTTTTTTAATCAATATGAAGTAGCATCTATTTTCAGCTATAGTCTGAAATGTCATAAAATAGTCTTATTTTTATTAATTTTTTTTGTTTTTAAATAAAAAGTATTGTTTATATAGTGCGTACATGTGCTATAGTTGTTATATCTCCACTCAGATATACACACACACACACACACACACACACACAGTGCTGGTTGTTTAGTTTTCCTTCATAGTTTGTGTGCGTATGAATGAGATATTCAGGTCTGGCAGACATTGGCTTGATACCTTGATCACACAGTATTTATATAGCTGATTGTTAATTTTCACTGTGTAGTTACAAAGGTTATTTTTGTACACATTTCAATCATAACTAGTTTCTTATGTTTCCTACTCTTGCTGTTTTATAGTTTTGATAGGGGTACATATTTCACATTCTGTAATTCCATGATGTTTTTGGAGGCTGCATTTGCTAGCATAAAAAGTGCACATCAGGGCTTGTAAAAATCAGTTACCACTGGCATGCTACCACCCCGTATTGGTTTTAAGATAACAGGTTATGGTTTTACAGAGAGGAATAAAATAGTTCCCTGTGCCCTTTTTTTTGTCCCACACACATGGACAGTGTCCACAGCTACATAGCTAACTTGTGCTTTTGTGTTGAGGCAGAACACCCCCTCCTTTGTGAAAGTGGTACAATCCTTGCCAGGCTGTAACTTTCCACTGTGTTTGCGCAGTAGTGGGGGAGGGGATCAATTTCAACCCTTTAACTAATAATGTTATCTTTTTATTTATTTTATAGAACCTTTACACCAAGCTTTATATGTTTTTACCTATAGTCTTGTGCTTAGTTTATGAAAAATGTATGTATTTAAAATTTTTTCAGGTATTGTTTTTTACCTGGTTCAGTAATGTGCCTTGTGTTTTAATGACTGTGACCATGTTGGCGTTTCATGGTGTTAGGAACCCAATACATTGTGCCGTGCATTAGTTCTCCTTCACCTCCGGTTCTCTCCATGGCTGACATAAATTGCCTCACTGTCTTGCTCACATTACTGACAGTTGACCATTGCTACCTTTTTAAGGTAGGGGTGAACAGATCATTTAGGTTCTGGTGTGTCTGTTGGCAATCACATTTACCATCATCTGGATGAAAACAGACTAACTTGTAAAGAATTATAGGCAGGCTTTTATCTGTGCCTTTTTTGTTTTTGTGTGTTTGTTTCATGTTTGAGTTGTTTGTCATCACCCCTCTTGATTGGCAAAATGGTACAGTCTGCATGTAACCGGGACGTTCTCCAACTGCTGTGTAACAGTGGGGGAGGGGCAGAACTTTGTAGGTTTCCTAACTGTTGTTATGCTACAAATGTTGGTTAATACGTTTAATTTAAAAATAAACAAACAAACAAAAAATATAGTGGTTAAAGTTGATTTTGCAAACTGTAGTTTGCTAGAAGTAATCTTTGGTTTGTATTATATTTATTATAAGTCAGAGATGCTAGCAACGTCTTGTTCAAAACTTTGTAGCTAGCCATATTCTTTCGTTGATGAAAGTTGTAATTAATGTTTGTATGATTTATGTTTTAATAGCAGTTGTACACTTGATCACTTTTAAAAAATTTTTTTTTAGATTTTCTACCTCACATCCTGGAAGTTTTACCCTCTGACTGCTGGCGTGAAAGTATTTATCACCATTGTCCAAATATCCGAGTTAATTGTTCACGTATAATGCCAGTGTTGAATTTGAACACTACACACCTCTCATCGGTTTGCACACAGGTCCTACGGTGTTACATTCTTGGGTGTGGTATGGCACTGTATAGGCTGTATGTCTAAGTATCATTGATTTGTTTCTTTTGTTATTATTTATCAAATTTTTACCAGACAATGCGCACAAGCACACGTAAACATTTTTCTTTTCTCTCAAATGAGCTAATTTTTGCGATCTACATTACTAGCCATTCGTTTGGATAGCTATGAGGTGATGAGACATAAAAATTTTTGGTCTCTCTATAACTAAAAAAAAAATTTTTTTTAAGAGGGAAAAGGTGTGGAAAGCTAAGCCCCGGTGGCTATCTTGAGTCAATATGCAGAGAGCTACACTTGGTTGGTGCTGTATAGGGAATCGAGTGCAAACAATAAGCACCGTGAACAATGTTGTAATGGGGACATGTTACCAGCTAGCAGCCATTTTTTTTTTTTTTTTTTGCACAAATGCTGGAGCTCATATGAAGGAAATGGAGGATGGCAGGAAGAATGTAGTACTTATGTTTAATTCCTGTTTTGTTTACAAGCCAAATTTCCCTTTTGGTACCTTCTGTGCATTAGAATAAAAGTGGAATTAGGGGATATGTAGGCCTGCTGTCTGTCTTTACTTTAGAATGGCATTTTAAGTTGCTTGTTTAGGAAAATTATTTTGTGTTTATTTGGTATTCAAAATGTGTGCACATTAGATTACGAGGAACTTTTGCGTTTGGTAAATGATCTTTCTCAGGTTACGATGTTCAATGACATTCTGATGTTCCTTTTGTTTTGTCCATAATAATTTGTTACATAATAGCTCAAAACTGAGTAGATCATGACCATTCATTGGTCTTAGTTTTTTTTTAGGTTGCAGATCTCATGTCTTTTTAAATTATTACAAAAAAAGCTTGTCTGACTCAACCATTCAGCTTTAACATGGTATTTGTAGAAGTGCATATCCAGACCTGTTGTCATGGTCACTGCTTATCCAGCTTATAGGTGGAATGTAAAGCGTTTGACAGGAAGCGAGAGGCATTCTGCACGTGACTCGGAAGATGATGTTGCTATATTTAGGAAGCAGACTGTAGCAGCAATGCTATGGCTAGCTCAAGATTAGTGACTGGGTTGTAGGGATCGGTTGACTTTTAGCTGCTTATGTGTGTTGAACAAATGACACTAAGCAGCACTTGCAGAATTTAAAATGGGCAATATATAAACGAGGCTGGTCTTACCAAAAATAATACTCATTCGGTCGTATCCAACATTTAGGGTGATCTATAATCTCTGTTGGTACACAAAAAGGTCAGACTGGATCACTGATGCAAATGAGGTTGACCATGGGGTTTTGGAATATTTACTATAGTCAGTGTGTAATAATGAAAAGGTTGACAGAAATCTAAATATGTTAATCCATTGAGTTGCAAAATCTCATGTGTATTGTAATTATGGTTTTAATTAGTTAAACATGTGAAATACGGAATTCAAATTGAAATAAAATAAAGACATTTTCTACTTTTGATGAAGGGGTGAAATATTTTCTTTGAACATTTGTTAGCAGTAGGGTCATGACAGACATGAGCAGTTTTCACAGTATTTATGGTGTATACAGTTAGGAATGTTTTGCAGTGTCTGCCATTGAAACTAACTGGAAGACTAGAAACATGTATGTCAGCGCTAGCCTATCCTGGTATAGCACATATCCAGGCTTCTTATGTACTCATGTACGCTACAATAAGGCTAATGTTGCTAATGTCTTGTTTTTTTTATGTTTGCCCTCAGGTTCCTGTAAAATCGTGTGGGCAAATCCCTCCATGAACAGGGAGGTACAGAGGAACACATCGATCAGGTGAGATGAGCTCAGTTTTGTGAGCTTTATACTACTTTGTGATGTTAAATTAAATGTGGGGAAGTTTTTTTTTTTTTTGTTTGTTTGTTTATGCATGTCTGTGGAACAAACAAAATCCAAAAGACACATGCACCCCTGTGTCAGTTTACTCTGGGGATTTGGATCTCCTTGTGCTATGTAGTGGGACGGACAAATTTAACCACGATCTTAAACATGAGCTCGGAACCAAACTTGATAAAAGATCAAAGCATTACCTAATCAGCCACTCTTGTCGCTAGCAGACTGTGTATCCTGCTGTCCTCATTGGCTGTGCCTCTGACCAGTGAGGTTGAAGGGGGAGGAGATACACGGCTGGGTTTTCACCCCTCCCGTTTTTTCCTAACAGAAGCATTTTGCTCTGCCTCAGTGGAGGGAATGTGCTAGTTGTTCTAATTCATATAGACAGGAAGTTGATTAGTTTCTGTTTTGGATTTAGCTAAATCTTATGGTCTGACCTCTCAGGGGATCTGCTGAAGATGGCCGTGTAAGCAGAATTGTTTAGGTGTAGAAGGCTGTAGGTTTTTACTTGTTTTTTTTTTTTTTTTTATTCTGGAGTTGAATTGTACTTTACGGATTTTACATGTGCTTTTTAGTGCAGAAATGCTGAGCACTGGGACAGAGGCAGCTACAGATTTATTGTGTTGAGGGACTCAAATGGTATCTGTACTAAAGCAAGGTGTCATATAGGGTGCAGAGTGCCACCTAGTGGTCGTAAAGATAATTGTTTAGGACCAATAAAGGAGAAGTGCGTGCTTAGGACTAGATGGACTATTTAATGTGTTTGCTTCATGACCCTGTGACCTGATCTAATTGGCCACCTGTTTGTTTAGTTTAACCAGGTGAAACAATGGAAGTTGCTGTTCCCGAAGAGCCTCAGAAGAAGATTTTCCGTGCTCGAAAAACCATGAAGATGAGCGACCGTCAACAACTGGAGGTGCTTCATAACACCTTGGTGACCACAACCCCCAACTCCTCTTCCTCCTCACGACCTGAGACACTGCTGGTAAACGGGACGCATGCAGAGGATGGTCAAAAGGGGAAAGAGAAGGACAAGGAGACCGGGGCAAAGTCTCCTGCCTCGCCCCCGTCGCGTTCGTCCCCTGTACCATTGCGTTCTGTCTCGCTATCCCGATCACCGTCTCCAGCTGTCAGTGAAACTCCGAACCCCCCACCTACTCTGAAAAAGAGTTCAGAAAAGAGTAAAGGTGAAGAGAAAAAAGGAGAGAATCACAAGAAGGATGATAAGAAGACAGAAGAAGTTAAAGCTGACAAGAAAGAAGTAAGTCATCCCCAGGATTTTCAACAAATGAGAAATGATGTTTAGGATTCTGGTGATGTAAACATATCTTCCAGCTCAAAAGTAATAGTTTAGTCACCCTGTTTTCTCACCTTCTTTTATTCCAGATCAGTGAAACTGCATGCTGCGGTTCTCCATCAGTGTCCGACAAGACCGAGCAAGAAAAGACATCGACAGACCAAGTGTTGAACGGCGAGCTGCCCACGGACACCGTGGGCACTTCCCTTGACAACGGTTCAGCGGAGGAAAAAAGCAGTAAGAGCATCTCCTCCTCATCTCCTTCCGGTTCTCCAGCCACCAGCCTGGAGTGCGACCCGGAAGTGAAAGAGGGCTTTCTTTGCCTGAGTGAGGAAGATGAGGGTCAGGGAGAGCAAGATGAGGCGAAAGAGGAGAAGATGGATGTGGATCCTGAGAAAGAGGAGAAGAAAGAGGGAGAGAAAGGGTGTAATGTGGCAGATGGCACAGGTAATTAGTGCCTATTCGCGATAGCCATATAAAGGTTGAGGGTTTTTTTTTTTTTGTTTTGTTTTGTTTTTTTTTAGTTTGAGTACCAGCATGTGGTATTTAATTACTGCTTAGGAATAAAAATCACTGAGTTTGCAAGCCTAAATACTGCGCAACTCCCCCTCCCCCATACGAGGAGGTACTTTTGTGTGGGCAACCTGTTTTGTAGTCAAGATGGGATATCATCTCTGGTCGTCTCATAGCTAACAGTGTACGAGATATAAAGTTTTGGTACGAAAGGCTTAAATTGCATGTATGATGCCCGGACACAACGTACTCTTTTGCAGATGTTTGCAGTATTTTTTCTCAGCTGCAACTGGTGGTTAATATTTAGGATAGGGTTTAAATCTCAGAATTGGTAGGGATTCAAGTTAGGGTCAGAACATGATCTACGCGATTCAACGGTCTCTAAAACACCTGGTCAGTGGAGATACCTTGGTTGTGATAGACTAATGCTAGGAAGAGGAGTTGTATCTGCTTGTCTGTCACTGGTTGCCTGGTGATTACGATGTTCGTTTTTGATGGCGCATTAGAGAGTGCTTGAGTGTCTTTTGACGGTTGAGTTTGAAATTGTGGTGGGGTGAAGTCATGCATATGGCACAAGACTGACTGCTTGACCGTGATTGTTGTCCGAGAGAACAGGTTTTGCAGGGGGCTTGCCAACCCTCTCAGGTGAAAATATTCAGTGCAACAGAAACCCAGTGCATCATGGGTAAGGAACAAGAAATGAGTCTGATTGTCTTGAGTGTTTGACTAAAATGTTGGTATCAGGAACCATTCAAGGCAGAGAGTAACAAAATTTTTAGTAAATGTCACCAGAGAAGATGTATGATAAATATTTGATGCTGTCTGATTTTGCTTTTGCACAAAGCTACAGTTACGCATAAATGGTAAAACTACTGCTGCCAAAGACAGTCGGCTCTATTTACATGCTGACACGCTACCGTATTGCTATAGATTTGTGATACAGTATCATAATGTGTTTACCTCAAGCTAGAGCCTAACTCACTACTCTCCTCTCCTATGAACAGGCACCAGCACTCCTTCTGGTAAAAAGCGATCCTTGTCAGAAGAAGAAGGGAAAGAGGGATTGAATGATGGGGAGATTAAGGAGGAAAGAGATGGAAAGAGAGCAAGGGTGGAGGGAGTGCAGTTGGAGGCTCAACTGGAGCTGAAGATCACGGCCAATGCAGGGAGCCGTCTGAAACTGGAAAAGGTTTGTTTCTTAAGTATGTATACGTTGTATTACCCATTTGTTTATACACTACTAATAACTGTGCTCTCGGTCTCTCAGGTGGTACAGCAATTTGTGGAGGAGCGCTTGCGTGTGCTACAGCTGACAGTGTTCGACCACAGTCTGCAAGAGCTGAAGGACAGAATGGAGAAGATCGATGCTGCCACCAAACAGCAGAAAACTGTTCAACACACCCTACAGGTGAGGAGTAATCTAGGACCAGGCTGCGTGTTATTACTCTCACACTTATTTATACGCTCAAAGTATTTTAGTTTCAATTTATGTATTAGTAGGTTGGTATTTAACAAAGAACGAATGGTTTCTAGCCAAGCTAGCAGTTCTACATTTGCGAATGGAGCTCATTTTAGAATTGGGGAAAATGTTATTAGGCGTTAGCTACATACCAAATTTGCAAATTAACTTTTTATAACGATATCTGTGTCTGCTGGGTATTTATGTATAATTACTTTTAGTATCCGTGTACTGCGATGTTCTCACATACAGTATGCTTATTTTACCCACAGTGTTGTGGATAAATTTGAAAGTAAATTAGTAATCGTCTGCTTAAAATTTAAAAGAAACCACTAAATGGTATGTGTGTGTATATTATATAACAAATAATAGTTTGAGTAAAGTGAACATGTGACTGTTCTGCATTGTGAGGCTATTATTCATGGCTGTATATAAAGATTATTGCAAGTCTAAAATTAACACCATTGATGGTTTTTCGAGCGAAACAATATGGGAAGCTATTTATTTATTTATTTTTTAAATCCCTGCTTTGATGTGAGAGTGACCCCAAGTGTTCACATCAGGAATTAAATACAATTTGAATTGAGGTGCAACTTTTTAATTTTAGTTCGCAAATGCATGTGATTCATGGGGAACCTTATTAAATGTTTATTTTAAAAAAATGTTTGGTTTAAGAGATTACAATGCCCTTGTCTTGATTTCTTTGTTTCAGAGTAAGATTGCACGACTTACCAAGAAGTTTGGAGCTGCTAATCAGGCATCTGAGAATTCCAAAAAGGCTCAAGAGGTGATGAGGAAAAATTACAACCCAACGAGTTAATCACTGCGGTCTTACAATATTTTATCTGAAAACCATACGAGCTTTTAGAAACCAGTTGAATGAATAGCTTCCTTGATTCAGAAATTAATTGCTTGTTTTCTTTCTCAAATAGGTGGCGGCTGCTGCTGTTAAGCCGACTCCCACACCCACAACAACCCCAACAACTCAACGGTGAGCATTTCATTTAAGTTTTGGCTGATTATTGACTGCTAACAGGTGTCTGAGAAATGCTACTTCCTGTTATCTTCAGACTTCGACGTTGTGATCTATGAAACTGAAAATTGTCAATGGGGAACTTGAAAAGACTGATGTAAAGCGGAAGGAGTAAAGATCTATTCGTAATGTACAGGATTTGCATACATATGATTGGTAATCATTCTTGGTGGAACTCCATAGTTTGCCTCAGGGGAGGCACGACTGGATTTAAAACCTTTTTTAGAAAGCATTCTGTGTTCTTCATTAAGCGTGTAATGGCTGGTTCTGTGTATGAACATGTATACTGCTCATCTAAAACAAACAAACTGCCATCCAGTTTAAAGGGATGTGAGCAACCTGCATGCATTAATTAGTAGGCATAACTGACTTATGTGCATGTTTTTGTTTTATTGCAGCACTGTAAGGTCCATGCTGGATGCAAAGGCGTCCAACTCTTCAGCATCATCCAGTTCTACTGGTGAGTATAGTTAACCCATAAAACACTTAAAATGTTGGATTTTTTTTTTAAGGTGTTGGTTTCATTTATCACACAAAATACTCTTTGTCTTGTCCTTCAGCTACCCCAACTCAGCCCAAACCTCACTCCACTCCAAGTACACCAACATCCTCGGCTCTGGCTGCCCCTGCACCCATCCTCCAGCTCATAAAAACTACGTCAAACTCCACACCGTCCTCCTCCAGCTCTTCTCTGAGTGGCCAAGCCCAGACAGGCACTTTACTGCTGCAGCCCCGCCCAAACACAGGTTCCATGCCAACTAGCACAGCTACTTCAGCCGGGCAACCGATGTCCATCCAGCCAGTGTTGATACAGCTGCCACTGGCAATGGCTAATGGCCAAGGCGGGGCCATAACTGGAGGAGTTAACCTGATTCCTGTGTCCTCTTTAGCCACAGTTAACAACCTCAGCAAAGCCAAGACCACAACAGCCACCACTTTTATCTTGCAGAAGACTGCAGGAAGCATTGTGACCTCATCCGCATCTGCTCCTTCTTCCGTGTCTTCAGCAGTGACACAGATGCCACCAAGTAGGCCAGTCTACCAGGGTGGCACAGGCACTGCAAGCTCACCTAACGCTGGCATCTCTGTGACGACTGCCCGTGCCCCATCACAGTGTGCCACCGTGGTTGGAATGGCAACGGCTTCATCGTCTCCAGCAACCACAGGACCCGCTGCAACAGGATCAGCAGCAGCTGCTGCAGGTCCACCGTCAGCTGCTGAAATGGCATCCAAAACAGGTGGGTGCACCTTTGCTAACCAGCTCTAAGCTAAGCTGTTTATTTGTTAATTTTTGGTTAGCAGATCTTTTCAACATATTTCTGATGATGTTGGTCAAAATTAAGATAAAAGTGTCCGTCATTTGAAAAAATAAAATTAATGAAAAATTCAGTGTTTGATAGAGTTCATAAAAAGACGTTCTCTTCATATAATATATACACATTAATAATGATAGATGGACATTATTACATAAGATTCTTATTAGAGGTATTACTCACATTTTGACCCAGTACAGATTTCAATTCATTCTACTATAATAAAGGTAGTTGGCTTTTAACAGGTTGAATTCAGAATTGCACTCTTAATTACCAAGTTTCACTTTAGGTGTGTATTTTCATTCACTCTAGACAGAAATTCTACTGCTTGTAAGATCTATTTATAATCTAAGTGGCTTTGTCAAGATCCTCTGTCTGTCAAAAATGTCTTCTCCTGAAAGTAGACGCCACATGTAGGGGTTAGATATATATTTTTTACATTTCATTTTTTTGTCCCCCTGAGGCAGTATAGTATTGTATGCTTGCTGGAAAATAGTATAGATTTAGGCACTACCTAAATTCGGAGCTCCCGTATAATTTCCCCTACTTGACAACTTTTTCGTGGGAACTCTCAAACCCCATGCACGTATCCTACGTATATAAAGATTAATTTTATAATCACTTGTTTATAGAAGGGAATAAAAATGAGGTAACCAAACATGCAATTTTAGTCTTGACATCTAAAGGACACCATTTTCAATAAGACAAGAATACATTTAGTTGTTTACTTATTTCACGTCACTAACGATGACTATCACGTGAACCAACTATTATATGCCTCTCTGTATTACTCTTTCCCAGAAAAAAATTCTTATGTTTTTCCTTTTTTGAGATATAAAATCTGCTGTGTAGAGATGTTTTAAATTTGTTTGTTTATTTGTTTATTGGCTATACTGTATTAATCTCTCAAAGGAAATCATTCCTTTGCATTTAACCCTATTATATTATAAGGAAATTAAGTAGGGTGCACAGTGCCAAGTTCATATTTAATATCTCTTAATATCAGATCTAGTAGTTTGTTTTGACGGAAGAGGCACATGCAGTACCTTTTCTAATGATTTTGTCACTTGGGGGATCAGATTTAAACAGTGGGGTGCCACACACAGAGCATTTCTTCCTGCACCCTAATGATGACTTTCATCCCTTGCAGTGGTGTTTTTTTCAAACTTGCATACCACTCTTGGTTTCCCACATTCCACACAGACAACTACTTGTCAGAGTTTTTCTGCTACAAAGATACCTTTTTCTTTTGCTGTTGGTTGTGGTTTGCACTGTAAACTGTCCATGTGTATTTCTGCCATGCACCTTATCAAAAGGTAGGTATATTCTGCCATCCTTCCCAAGGACTGGATCAGATAAGTATAGAAGATGCTCAGAGATTTGTAGTGGTGATACCTGCAGTGATTTTTGTTAATCTTCCAGCTGAATATGCTTGATGCTATTCTCATCCAGTAGTTGAAGCATTGACTGCATTCTTTGGATTGTCTCATCCACCCTCACTACTTCTTCCCGCCATATTAACTTTTTGAAGTGTTCATTCAGGATCTTAAGAACAGAATTGACTGATTCAGCATGTTCTGCAACTTTCCTATTCTTTGCTAGGCCAGTCAGTGACTTTAGGCCTAATTTGTTAGTGGGTTCTCTGTAGTGCACCATTCTGTAATGCAAAATTCAAGCAAGTATCTTTCAGCTGGATTACCAAAACGTTTCATTGGTGCAGTTCTTGCTGCCACATACATATCAAGGTTTAGTGATCTGAACATTGCTGTACCAGCTATTTGGACAGAGTTACAGTTGGTGTGATCAGGCCCGCCATCAGAATGTAGGAAGAGTATATGTGAACCAAGATCAAGACCATTGTTTGTGCTTATTTCTCCCTGTGTTCAATATTCTCAGTATGTCTGGAACACCTTGTTCTTGACAACACGTATTATACCCTGATGAAGATGGATCTGATGGCATGTTGACGTTAAACACAATAGATGGTACAGCAACTGAAGTGTGGAATCACGATCCTTCGCAACCAGAACTGAATTTACTGGCATGAAACTCTTGAGGCCTCATTGTATTCAATATTGGTTTGGTGGGCTCCCCCGTAGGTACAATTGCTTTATGTTCTATGCACAACATCACTGAAGACTTTTGTTCTTCACACGTTATACTAACAAAATTTAGTTTTTGGTTAGGAAGCCATGTTTTCGATCTTTATCAGCACATGAAGTTTATACCTTCATAAACTGGCTGTAAAATGCATTAAACATTATGCCAACATTTCAAGTGAAAGTGTAGTGTAGTAAATGATTTTGTTTTAATATATAGTTGAAAGAATTTGTTGAAGGGAACTTTTTTTATTACCTAGTGGAAGTATTTAACTGCCATCGGCGGATCTGTGATCTAAAAAATCTAATCAGTCGCCTTATTGTCTAAACACGTTTTAAATGTTCTTTTTATCTGTCTATACACACAACAGAAAGTCAGAAAGTATTTGCGCAATTGCTAGTTGGCATTTGGAGTAATGTTTGGCATCTGTTCATGAGAGCTTTGTGTTCAAGGATGTGTCGAAGCAAGTAAATGACGCCGTTGTTGGATGTAGCAGAAATGTTACAAGTCACCAAATCAACAATCTGGTGCATTCTTATAAAGACTGAATGTAGGGGGGAAAGTGGGTTAGTGCTCATTTTGTAGCACCATGGTAACAGATTTTGTAGTGGTCCTGCCATCTTTTGCTAGGTTGTGGCACAGTGTTTCCTTTGAGTGGTGATAAATTTCCTTCCTGAAGTGTGAATACAGTAACAAGGTATGGTGCTTCATATTCCCCAGCTCATTTAATTTGTAAACCCTTGCTAATTGCCAACGGAAAGACACAATGACTGACATTTCTGAAACTTGTATCTTTCTAAACTGATCTGACATGTTTGTAAGAGGGGGTGATTGGGGGTTTTAGTTGATTCAGTGCAGTGTGGGTTAGTTGGCTCAACCCAACTAACTCAGGCTATTTTCCGGCTATTTTCTCCCACCACTCTCCATTCTTCCAAGGGTCAACTGTCATGACCACTTCATTATAGGAGTCCCTGCATGTTTCATATGCCATGCTCCACATTTTGGGTGGATAAATGGGGTCTTTCAGAATTATCTGTACCACATTACAAACATCACACGATGCTTTATGGAGAACAAAATACTGTGCAAAATCCCACATTTCCTTGACTGTCATACTTTGCTCAGACTGGTGGGAAAGTTTTATTAACCATTCCACCTCACGCCTTTCATCATCTCCAACTGCTTGACAGGTCAGAATATTGCCCCTTCAAAACAGCATATCAAGCAATTGATGGCTGGTTAGTTATACCCAGGAAAAACAGTTACCATATGACATCCCTGATCTTTGTAAAGAAAGCCCATTATGGTTGCTCCCATAATTTCTGGTTTCAAGCGCACAGGCAGTCACCCTTACAACAGGAACATCTTTACAGATGTTTACCTTGCTTCATCCTTAGTGACCCGAAAGTCCATTTGAAGACTGTGCAGGATTCCAAAAACGTTTTGCCCCTTGCCGGAACAACCATAAAGTGAAGAACCTGTGACATCACAACAAGAGGAACCACAAGCAATTTCTAACACCCCTAACCATGAGTCAACAAATCAAGTGGCTTCTGGAACTGCACAGAGGTATATTTTTTCCAGAAGAGGTTATGCCCTTTCCAAAGGTTAAGCGTGCTCACGGGAGAAACCAAACACCGTGCAAATGTGAAAGCAGCCGAATATTTACTGATTCACCTGTTTGTAATGGCTGTTTTGAAGAAAAAGACAAAAACAAAGAGCAAATAAGCCACTAAGGAGAATCTTTTTTTTACACATCATCCTGACAATGATCTTGGAAGTACATCATCAGACAGCAGTGATCTTGATCTGATCGAAGAAACAGACGTTTGAGAGTGACGATGAAATAATTTAGGATGGTTCAAGTTCATGATACAGATGGTTAAAAGTACTTAACTGCAGGAATCAGTGTGATTGATGGCTGGGAATATGGGTATTTTCAGTCTTTTGGAGCAACCTGCCATAGTAAAGTCAACAAATCATGTTTTAATTTATTTTTCCCCCTCACTTATTATATATAATCTTGCATCTTTTAGGTTTACATGAAGAATTTAATTTATGGCTGTAACCAAGTGATAAGAACTAGTATAGAAATTAACACCGTCCACCGTAGCTTAAATAAGTCCAGTATTAAACATTTAGGGGGAAAAAATTATCTAAATGATCCAAATCACTTACTGCATGGCTGATAAATTAAAAACTTAAAGTTGATCAATAGGAAAATATGAATATAAAATATTAATTAATATTAAGTATTAAAACAAGAGTAATGCTTTTTTAAAAAAATGTTTAATTTTGATGTTATGCTACATTCCTTCTAATTTAAAGCTTGTTTGTTTAAATTTCATCTGTGTAATTTCACATACTTGTATATCTTTTTTTATAGATTTTACAATACAATGGTCATGAAATTACCTGCTTTTTTTTTGGTCATTTGTTCTGTGAGTTTTCAGAAAATGTGCTATATTGGGATATCAGATTATGAAATTAATTTATCACATGATATGAAGTTTTATTAATTTCTCTAAAATGAAGACTATAAAATGGCAGCTTTATAAATTTCTCAATAACAGTATGTTGTGTTAACATTATTTTTGGTTAGTAGGCTTATAATAATTGTGATCACAAATTATGTAATATATCAAAAATGGATCATTTGAAATACTGGCAGCAACCGGTATCTTTGTGTGTACTGGCACTCTATAATTGTGTTAAAACATTTAATAATGACTGAATCCTGTTTACCCACTTAGATATTTACTCAGAGTAAAGTGTTTGGAAACTTGGCTGTTGTGTGCAGCCAGTTATTAAATCATTGCATGTAGTTTTACTTGTGTTTAATTATGTGTATACAATAAATAGACTGCAAAAGGCAAAAACAATGGCAAAAACAATAGCCAAATTTTAATTAATAGTTTAAAGGTAACATAAATTAGATAACATGATGAAAGGCAAAAAATACAAAAAATTCTATGCTTTATAACAAATTAGTTTGTAGTGTACAAAGTATTTAGGCAAAATATGCAGTAAAACTTTCTTTAATCTTCACTTTCCCTATTAGAAATGGATTTAATGTCCGTATACTGAAGACAAACTTGTAATTTAGAGTGGACACTTGGACGGACAGCAGTTGATCTTTTTTTATACATGAGTGTTTCTCAAGTGGATCAAATAAGATTTGCTTTAATGTGATGTATCTTAATATATATAATCACTTTACCTAATATTTATAAATATTTCAGGATTTGCCCTCATTTCTTTGCACCCTCAGTGCTTTAGGAGACTGAAAATACCCATATGAGACCATGTTTCTCCAAAGTTTGTTAAGGAAAGTTCAGGCAGAGTTTGCTTCAACTGTTCCTGACTAATCAGATCCCACTTACTTTTTTGACATGGACATTGTACATAAATTTCCATGCCTGCACAAGCTGGGGAGGCTACTGAAATATTAGTTAATTTCATTTTGTTTTGCATTGCAACTTGGAGAAAATAAAGTATTGTGTAATTTGAAAGTTCATAAAAATAATACATTTAAAACTTCCTAAATGTTTAAATTTGTTAGAGATATTTCAGAGACTGGCTCAACACACCCATGTGAGTGGGCTAGTTGAGCCATTAATCGAAAATTTACTTTTTAAAATCCTATTCATTCCTTAAGTGTTTTCTTGGGACCAATATTTAAACAATATTACATACATAACACTGCATCATAGATGACCCCAAATATTACTATGCAGAAGGAGAATGCTATTTTGTTAAGAAAAGCGTCTAAACTAACCCACTCTTCCCCCACTGTTGAGCTCAGCAACACTAGAAGACCACCATGCAAAATCATGTCAGTAACTCTTCAGAACTAGGTGCATCATTTGCCAAAGTCTAAGTGTGTAATAGATCTCAGGTCCTTTATAGTGAAAACTCATGTTGACTGTTCACTCTTAATTTACTTTTAATAGTGCTTTTTTAGCAGCTTTGTCATGGTAGTCTCACTCTTCACTCACACACACAAAACCAATGGTGGCTCTGGTTATTGACCTCACTGCTGATAATTACACTCAGAAGAACCAATATCTGCTGGTTCTACCTGACTCCTTTCCATCTGCAGTGGGTGCTTGCTCTTATCTTTGCTTCTGTATACCCCCACTGCCTTACTCATCCCAGGTAGCTGCGAACCACGCCCTGTGGACTACTTCACTGGCACACTTTGTGTTTGCTGTGTTTTTCCCTCCATTTTTTTCTTCCTAATTTAGTCGTATCCAATCAAGTATTGCCTTCCCTATCACACGACCAACCAGGGAGGGGCATAAACATGAACATGCCTGCCTTTCTTTCTAAATGCTGCGCATACACATGATTGGCTGGTGATCGCTGTGTGTGACAGGGAAGTTAGAGTATTCCATCATCCCAAAAAGCGCCCCCCAACCCCACCCCACCTCGTGGGAGCTTGGCCAATTAGCTCCCATGGACTCCTGGTCACGGATGACTGTGGCATCAATCCAGACTCAAACTTGTGGTTGATAAATTTTGTTAAGCCTCTTAAAGCTGTAAGTCTATACTTCAGTCACATCTTGACTGCTTATTTTCCAATCCATTGTAGTGTACATTGAGAATTTGCATAAATTGTGATGCTGTCCCTATACTTATGGAGTTGTCTGTAAATATATTTTAAGCTTGTCGGGTGAACAAAATGAATGATGTGCACATTACAGTCTCTGATCTAGAAAGCAGCCCTTAAGGGGCCTACCCATTGGCAGATAAACCTATTCATATGATGACAGAATGGTAAATTGGCCATCATTGTTTGATCATTAGGCAGCAAGAAAATGTGTTGAAAGGCTTAGTTTTGCTCCCTGTAAACAAGCACACGGTTGGATTATTTTTATACCAAGAAGCTTCAGGATGGCACACTCATGCATGTCAGTTGCTGAAGTCTCCAAGCTGATGCAAAGGAGTCTTGTTCTGGAAAGCAAGGTGACTGCGACATCTAGGGATGAACACTACGTTGACGCTGATGAAGAACATGGTCATTTCGAGCTTCCACTGTATCCTGCTGAGGAGGTTTGTGATTGTTGTATTCCTTTGTCTAGCTTTTTTATTATTGGACAGCCTGACTTGTTAATTAGCTTATAGGCTATGTAGCTGAATAGCATTTCAACCCAGCAATTTATGACACTGAAATTCAATTCAGTTCGGTTTTATTACAGCTGACTTTGTCACAAGCGTTATATAGCAAAAACAAATTTGATAAATTATTTAAACATTTCTCTATAATCCATACACATCCCCAAAGCTCTACTAAAGCATTTCATAGTAGCTTGTACAAAATGATTTTACTTCTGTAAATAAAGATCACATCTACTGCTTTCTATTGGTGAAACCTGTCAAAGTATTTGATTTTAATAGCATTTTACGGTTATCATATTACAGGCTACACATTGCAGCCAGTAAATTTAAGATAATGTTAGTTCGGATAACTTTTATTGTCTTTTCTCCATTTTGTATAATGCACTTATTATATACTAGTTAGTATTTACTTTAATTTCCGTGTTGTGTAGTATGCAGAAAAATCTAAATGGGTTCAAAAAGTTTGTTAGCTACACATTGCTTGACTTTGCTTGGAGCACAGAGTTTTCACCCGTCCCGCTTCTGTAATAGTTAAGATATGTTTGGAACATAATTGTGAATTATATGTCAAGGGTGTTTAAGTGCCGTTATTTCTGCTCGCGGTATGATTAAAATTGTACATATTTGATTGAATGATGTAAGGACATCTGCTTAATTTAGTTTCTTTTTTTATTGTTATTATTTTATAGAGAAATTCGTGCAGGACCGCATGGCACACAAGGCTTTGATGCGAGAGTGTACTGTACAGCTGAGTGATGTGACACAGAAGACTCGCAAGACCCCTGTAAAGAAAGCAAGCCATGTTCATAAGCCAGATTCTGGGTTTGGCCTGGTTACTAATTGTGGGAAGAAGACTGGTGGTGGACGTAATACCTGTGCATATTGCAGGATGTATAGAAAAAAACAAATAAAACCCTCTTGGAAATGCAAATTCTGTGTTGTTTACATTTTTCCTTCTTCCAGAGAGAAACTGTTTTGATGCTTGGCATCCTGATGAGGAATGATTCTTTATTGATTTTTATTTGGTTTATCTGTAGAGGTCCTCTCAAAGTTACAATGTTCACTTCTCTCAAACTCATCAGAGATGCTTCACAGGACAGTTGGTCTTTTGGGTCTCAGAACATCAGACACTGTCTCTTAGGGGAGCAGCTGGGGCTGATCAGACTCCACCCCCATCATTTAAAAAAAGACTGTCTTGTGCATATGCGGAGGAGGCATTTCATGAGTGACATCTACCTCATCAGTATTTAATAGTGTCACTTCACATTAGACAACACTTTCACGGCTTCAGTTTTGTGTCATGCCCCCCACCATGTTTTGGCACATCTAAAAATAGGTTTTTGAAATGTCAGTGTTTCAACTTGCTATGTATTAAAAGTAGATTACAATGTACTTTTACTCTCCGTTTATTGATGCCTATATTTTGCCGAATGCATGTGTAGTGCTTTCGGAATAATGTTTTTTAGGCGAGTAAAACATTTTTATTCAATTCAAAAGTAGTCTCCAGACCCCCCAGCGGGATAAGTCAAAGGAATGAAATGTTCCTGAATGATATCAGTCAAACCATTTGAGTTGTTGAAGTTGACATTCGATAACTGAAGACAAAACTGAAAAAAACAAAAACAAAGAGCTACTGAAGGTGACTGAAATAATGGTTTGGCAGAGCATCTCTAGGGAGAAAATTCAGTATCTGGTGATGTACATGGGTTCTGGACTTGAGTTGGTAACTGGCTGCATATTATTACCTTCTGAAAATGAATACGTAGAATTGTTAGATTGTCGAGTTACCTTTTGAGCCTGTAAATGTGTTATTTTTAAAGTTTCTACTTTAAACAAATCTTGATGGCTGCTTTTCACTATAATTGTGGTGGTGTTTCAGGGCAAAATTATAAAAAAGGGTCACTGTACAAATACTTGTGCACATGTGTGTTTGGAAACATGTTAACTACAGTGTGCAGTTTGCTCTCTTAACCATACTTTCCCTTCATCTTGTTCTTTTCATTTCAGATAATCAAGCCACTCACTCTGCTCCAGCTAAACCACCTGCCCAGGTAAGTGTAGTATGCTGGCCCCTTGGTTTTAAACTTCATATTGTACATATTCAAGGATTTGGTAATACCAAACCTCATTATCAGTGTAAGTAGATATTATGTTATTCAATCTGGTTTTTTCTTTAAAAAAATTTTTAAAAGCTAACTTGAAAGGGTTATTTTTTTTTAAAGTTAGTGAATAGCAGTCGCATGATAACATAATAGTGCTTGTATTGCTAACTAAATATTTGCTACTTGTCGTCTCCACAGTCTGCTCGTCCCAAGGGCTCAGTCATTGACCTAACTGAGGATGATGATGATGTGCAAGGTAAATGATTACAGTTTCACTTGGTACTTGTTTCTCCTCCCCATAACTTGCACACATACCCATATGGACTTTGTCTCTTAATCTCTCATCTGCTATATGTTGTAGTTACTGGTGTGCAAAAGGCTACCACTCCTGCCATTTCCACAAATACCCAGAGACCCCCAGGTCCTCCTCCGTCACTAGTGAGCTCCACCTCGGTTGGTGAGTTGTGGTTTGTGTGTTTGGTTTTTTTTTTTTTTTTTTTTTTATATTGCCCCCCCCCAACTTTTTTATTTTTTGTTTAATTTTTATTTTTTACCCTAGTCATTTAGTTGATGTCCTATTGCAGGTTTGGTTTTCATTTTATGAAATTCATGCTTTGAGGTTTGTAGATAAATATTTTTTTTATTCCTTTATACCCAGCAGGTCGCACTTCAGCTCAGCAACGACCCTCAGTGGTAAGGGGATGTTACTAAAACTTCACTAGTTTCTACAGATTGAGTAATGAGATGTTTGCAATATTAATGTACTCTCTATAAGCATTCAACTGTTTTTATTAGTATATACATTGTGTACTAACTTGTTCTTATCTCTCTCTCATCCTCCCAGGACTCGCCCTCTAAATCACGCACAAGTTCATCTTCAGCTTCTCTTCCCCCATTGCCGTTAGCTCCAGCCCCGCCAGCTCGTCTGCCCCCAGAGGCAGCACATACATCTCCTCCTCAGCAACCTCAGCTGAAGCTTGCACGTGTGCAAAGTCAAAATGGCATTGTGCTGTCATGGTGCGTATCTGAGACTGAGCGAAACTGTGCGCCTGTAGACAGCTACCACCTCTATGCCTTCCACCAGGACCAGCAGATAGCATCAGCGGCATCGTCTACACAGTTGCCCACACACACGCTGTGGAAGAAGATTGGTGAAGTGAAGGCACTGCCACTACCCATGGCCTGCACTCTCACCCAGTTTGTGTCCGGTTCTACTTATTATTTTGCCGTCAGGGCTAAAGACGTGTACGGTCGCTTTGGGCCATTCTGTGAGCCCCAGTGTACCGATGTCATCAACCCACAGTCCTAAGTTGATGTAAAGAATTGTTAGTTAGCAAAAGAAAAATCGTGGCGTTTTTGGCAGGAATATCCAAACTGTTGGAGGGACTAAACTGCCACTGATGCGTCAGACTACTTGTTTAGTTAGGAAATGTCTCCAGAATGGGATAGGATGTTGAAAATAAACACACACACCCTGCAGAAACACAGACTTGCACACTAGTCAGTAATTTGACGCTATTTCAAGGAAAATTAATTGGCACTTTTCTGATTTGTGCCCAAAACGGTATTTTCCATGTGTAGAATGACTGTACAGTTAAGTGTTGAACCAATAGGTCAGATATTTATACAATAAGTTTGGTCTGTTCCAGATTTTTTTTCATTTCTTTCTCTCTCTCTCTCTCTGTCTCTCTCTTTTTTTTTTTTTTTTAAAGAATGTTTTTTAATAAAATGACGTTCAATCCATTGCTCATATGCTCCATAAAACAGCATGGTATCAAGCTAAATGGAAAGACAAAGGTGGCATTATTGCTTTTGTAATGTTCTGTCTGGTAACCAGACGCCCAAAGAACAACCTTCAAATAAAGGTATTTAAAATGGGAAAGAATTCTGTCACATGACATTTTTAATTTTAAAGCTGTGTTAAAATGGTTAAGTAAGTATACCTTCAGTATGTGTAAGACTATAGAAATGTAGTTGTATGTTGCCTCATGTAATGAAATTTCCAGCAATAATGTAAAATCACAACTTCTAGAATTTTTGTTGATCCAAATTCTTAATTTTTTTTTTTTTTTAATTTACAAACTGCATGTGCAGGTGAGCCAAATCAACCCCTCTAAACTGTAGGGTTTATCTTGAAGGGGGTTATATTATGCAAGTAGTATCAGTCTGGGTATAGCTGCACAAGATCTGTATACTACATTTTAGCACCTAAATGATGTACATTTTTAAATATCCTTTATGTGATTACCCAGACAGTTTGTGGGACAGATGTGGGTAGTAAGTGGGCTGAAAATAGGTCCAATGCAGGATTCTCCATAGTGGACCCATGTCAACTGCCTACATGTATATGGGCCCCACCAGGTATGTGAATGGGATAGATTGGTACAAAGTGGGCATGGGTCTAAAATGGACATTGTATCTGGGACCCACTTTCGCAAGCAGGGATAGGCCCCTTGTGTAGGTCTTAGTTGGGTTACTATTGGGAAATGAATTAATGTATTCATTAGCCTTGGGATGCACGATGGAACCCACAGATAATCCCATCAACCCATTTTAGGTCACTTATTACCCACATGGATCCTGCAAGTGCAAGCTGGGTATCTTATTGGCCAATTTTGTCACATTAGGTCATTTAAATGTGGCATGATTGTTGATGCTCAGAGGGCTGGTTTGAGTATTTCTATGGATGATGACCTCTTGAGAATTTCACTTTGGGGTGCAGTTAAGAAAAAATGTCCAGTTGGCAGTAGTTCTGCAGACCGGGGTCCTTGATAGAGGTCAATGGAGTATGGCCAGACTGGTTTAAGGTAACAGAAGGCTGCAGTAACTCAGTTAACCACTCTTTATAGTTGTGGTGATCAGAAAAGCATCTCAGTATGTGCATCATGTTGAATCCTGAGGGGGCTGGGCTAAAATTGCAGGAGACCAGATTAGGTCCCTGTTCATGCCTATTTAAGTACTGTTACATCAAGGTGCCATTCACACTCACATTCACACCTCTTGGCAATTTCGAACTTACTTTTTTTGTTTACAGCTCACCAGACCATCGCATGGCCAACACACACAATCATTCACACTCACATCTGTGGGCAATTTGGAACAGCCAACGAGCCAAATGTGCTTGTCTTTGGAGTATGGGAGGGAACTAGAATATTCAGAGAATCCCATGCAAGCATGGGATGGCAAACATGCAAACTCCAAACAGAAATGCCTGAGCCTAGCACTCAGACACAGGCCCTTCTTGCTATAAAGTGGACGTGCTAGCGACTATGCCGCTGTGTCATCCCAATGCTGTCATTTAAGTAATAAAATTCAGTTTTGTTTTTGCATCACATACTTCAGAAAATTAAAAAAGAAAACACTAGTGCTTCTGAAAGGCATTTGGAGTGAATAACATCTCCACTGCTGCACAATTTGAAAAGGTGTTTTAAGTCACTTATATACTAACATGGTAGGCAAACTAGACTAATGCCTCAGGCCCCAAGTTCGAAGGGGGCCACGGCAATGACACCAGATTTGCCGTAAACTGCAGTGAATGGTGCAATGTAGTATTTCACCTGAAGGGGGCCCCTTTAGTTTTTTGTCAGAGTTAAGGAGTCCGTAGCGAT
>JAOUQZ010000026.1:8741589-8759900 GCA_028564935.1 Neosilurus hyrtlii
GCTGTGTTTTATTCCATTATCACTGGTGTGTGTGTGTGTGTGTGTGTGTGTGTGTGTGTGTGTGTGTGTGTGTGTGTGTGTGTGTGATTTTCCATGTCCCAGTATGGTCTTCTATTCTGATTAGAACACTGTTTGCAACGGTCACTTTTCCTGACTCTAATGAACAAGCCACGCCCCTTTGGGTGAACTTTTCAGCACTGAAGCCAGTTAAGCCCCAAGACTTTTTTTTTTTAATCTTTCATCCCCAGCCAATTAGGTCTCAGTGCTGGTACCGTTCTCTCATCTTCAGCCAATCAGGGAAATGAGGCCTTGGGCTTTGCGCAAATGCATCCCAGATGATTGAGAGAGAGTCATCATGTGGAACATGAAGGGACGCTATAAGGGATATAAGACACCACCACAAGGGAGAGCATGTTTGCTTGTGCGTGATAGTGTGTGTGTGTGTGTGTGTGTGATTTATTGCAGTTTTCTCCACTCTGTCAGTGACATTTAAGCAATGATAACTCTCAGCAGGTGCTGAGTGAGAACGTCGGCGGTCTTAGGAATAGATAAATGGATGTTGTGCTTACATAACTTGAAGCACCAGACTAATATGTGCACAAATCCGTCTTTTTCAATGTTCTTCGATTTTTCCATGCAGTTAATGGACGTCAGCAATACTGTATCGTCCATATGCAACAGGGAACAATGTGCTTTTATCTAACGGAGACTGTTGCCATTTAATCCTGCAGAGTCCTAGCTTAGAAAAGAACAAACATGTGATATATCCTAATTTTTCTGTCATGAAACATATAATGTTTCATAAACATATAATGGATAATGTAGCAAATAGCCCCTGCATGGGTACTGGTTTTAATGACCCATGTACTTGTTTTATGGTATGCTGTGACCAAATTAGCGTAAAAAAACTCTTGGTTGAAGGTTTTATAAGATGGCTTGGGTTTGAACTTTTAGGGTCACTTAAGGTCAGAGGTAATTGTCTCATTTGAAAGTCTATAAACAGTTTCATAGCATAATAATGGCATGCCTATTAACACTTGTTTCAAAGTTATAAGTGTTCTATCCCCAAAAATGTGTGACCCCACTTTGACCTCCACCTTTGTCCTTGACATTACAAAATCAAATAATTCCTTGGACTCAGATAGGGTAGTGCCCCACCAAGTTTGGTGAAAATCCATGCATGGGTGAGGTCAGGATTTTATTCACAAACAAACAGACGGATGAACAGACTCATAAATGCTGGTTCCAGTGGCAGAGGTAATGGTAAATATACCAGGTGAAAAATCAGAAAAGCCAAAGTCATTCTTTTTTGAGTATCAAATATTGTATTGCATGCAATACCTTGACTAACAATTGAACTGTATCAAAACACTTCAGTGCTACTAACTTGGTGATTCAGATATAGCACTATTTTAGATTTCTTTAGGGATTTTATTTTAAAGAAACTCAGAACAACAAATTATTTATTTTTTGACCAGTAGTTAATGACTGTCCTGCACTAAATATGACTCTCCAGTTCACATCTCAACTGCTGGTTAGAGAGAGCTGAGAGAGAAGCTTCCATTGACTCCCCAGTTGTCTGTAAAACTGAGTTGCCTTTGCACGAATCTATGTTCCTAATGACCAATCACTGATCACCATCATTTGTCCCACCCACAGTTTAAAAGATTCTTCAGTAAAAGAATAAAATTCTTCAATCCATTCATAACGGTTTTCCTTCATGTCCGTTTCTGTTCTGTATCTATCTTCAGGAAATTCTTTCATTCATTTCTAATTAGGATCACAGAGAGGCTGGTGCCCATCTCAGCCGACTCTGGGCAAGGGCTGGGTGCACCCTGGACAGCTTGCCAGGCCATCGCAGAGCCAACACACAGCCATTCACACTCACACCTAGGGGTGATTTGGAACATCCAATAAGCCTACTGTGCATGTTTTTGGTCTGTAGGAGGATACCCACGCAAGCATGGTGAGAACATGCAAACTCCACACAGAAACGCCTGAGCCCAGGAATTGAACCCGGGCCTTCTTTCTGTGAGGCGGACGCACTAACCACTGCGCCACCGTGCCGCCTATCTTCAGGAAATCTTCATGGAATTCTTTATGAAGTCAAAAATTCTTTTCGATATGCAAATGAGCATGAATATATTAATGAACAGGAAAATTACCTCATGACATCATCGGGTGGCTTCTTAGTATTTCAGCCTGCATGATCTACTTTGCCATGAAAAGATCTCTCTCTCTCTCTCTCTCTCTCTCTCTCTCTCTCTCTCTCTCTCTCTCTGTGTTTGCTTTACAGATCTATGAATTCTGTATTGCTGTCATATGGTGCTCTGATAATCTCACAAGAGTAGTTCTATATGTATGTAATTGTAACTAGGAGACATGAGGGTTTTATTTTAAGGTTTTTTTTAATCTGCAAGGTTGTATCAATATGGAACTGTGTGTGAGTGTGGGTCTGTGTGTGTGAGTGAGTGTAGGAAGGCTCATTTGAATGGTTGCTATGGCTACAAACTGCTGCTAAACTAAAAGGCAGAACCAAGTGGTGCATCTCTCTGCATTTTCTGTTTTTTCTTTTGTCATTCTATAGCATTTTCTTCTTTAAAAAACCCATTGTCTGTCATGACTAGCTCTCACAATTCACAATGTGCTTTATTCATCCATTTATTTATGTCTGCTTGCTTATATATTTTTACATGCATGCTTGTTATGAACTAATTATTTCATATGTTATAATTAATTGATTATAAATCTTTCCGCTCTTCCTCGGATGCTCAATATATTATTATTTTTATTTTTTTTAGGGCTTCTGACTTAATTCATTTCATTTTTTTATTATCGATTAGGGCAATAGATGTGCCATTTTTCATTCTTCTCAAGCCTTTGCATCTCTTTCTCTCTCTCACTTTCTCATGTTGTCTCGTTCTTTCTCCTCCCTCAGTTTTTTTCCTCCCACTCACTCTCCCCGTCCCCTCTTCCCTTGCTCAAATCGTTGGTATCAGAAGAAGTGAGTGCATTCACCATTAGCATGCGTACCTGCAATTAATGCTGACAAACCGCCAATAATTATCTTGTAAGAGCTGCCTTTCTTTCAGAGTTATACCAATCCCCCCTCCCTCCACTTGGCCTCCTCTTTACTCTCATCTTCCCTTTACACCAGGCACCTGGTTCATACTCTTCTCCTAATGCCACTGTGTCAAGCCCTAAAGAGACACAAGAGGGATACTGTCAGGGAATAAGCATATACACACACACATTAATGCATATTATCTCACCCCTGATTTAGTTGTATCTAATTCTCACCCGTCAAGTGTTGCCTCCTTATCACATACTCTGTGACGTGTGATGCTGCCACCCACCTTTCTTACAAACTGCTGCACATGCGCATTCGGAGGTGGCCTAACACACTCGGAAGGAAAGTGCTATCCACCCCTTTTGTACGAATGAGCTCTCAGACGCCCATGGATCGGCTGATGATTGCTGTAAGTGACCGGGGAGCTGAGCGTATGCCCCCCCCGCTCCTGTGAGAGCTTGGACAATTAGCTCCCATGGACTCCCGGTCATGGATGGCTGCAGCATGAACCTGGATTCGAACTTCAGGTTGATAGTCACACACCTTGTCGATGCAAAACTGGGGAGCCCAAATGCACGTTATCCTAATGAGGAACTTCTGTTTATATGATTATGAACGGTGCGCCATGTAAGGTTTAGGGGAATTGAGGAGCAAACATGGAAAAATACCATAATATATATATATATATGTACACAATTATGCTTTATTGTTAGCATATAATCAACTGAATTGAATCGTTGTATTTTTGTATGTTTAGGGTGTCTCCTTCACATCTACATAGTTAGTGGGTTGCTCTGTGACCCTCCTTGTTGCACCACCGTGTTTTTACAATAGCCAAGAATGTACAAACCAAACACTGCCTCTAGACAATGTATTTCACAACTTTGTATAGCCTGCACAGCCAACATGCCATCAGGCAACAGTGTTCAGAATGCTGCACCATGAATCAACAACCTGAGCTCTGAAAAAAATTCTTCATAGAGTGCAGGGCAATCCCGACATGACTAGCAACAGGCACACCACAGTCCACTGTGAGCAGGAGAACCCACATCACTTATGATGCATTAAGATCTACAAATACAGAAAACTAAAAAAAATAATAAATCTGGTGCGAAGCGGCAGCCAAGCCAAGCACAGCACACTCTGAACCAGAAACAGAACTGAGGACAAGAGTGTAAAATAAGAGTAGCTGAGATAACTGAAAAACAATGCCGCGCAAGTACTGAATGCTGTGCTAAAAGCCACTGGGATGAAACTGCTGATGTGTAACAGCTGGTGTAAATCTGTGGCTCTGTGGCCCCGCAGGCAGGCATTATTGAGAAGAGGTAAATGTCAGAGAAGTTGTATTCTTGCTTGAATAAAGGTTTCCAATATAATAATATTTTGCTCCCAGTCAAAGGCTGTTGGATGTAAAGATTTATTCCAACACATGTAGTGTAAGTGTGTATATATAACACCTAGGAAAAAACCCCAAAACACCCAGCCTACCAACCACATATAAGCTTTAAAAAGAAAATTAAAAATTATATCTACTCTAGCTGGTGGCATGGAGCAGTGGAGCAGTGGTTAGCATGCCCGCCTCACAGCAATAAGGCCTGGATTCAATTCCCTGGCCCGGGAGTTTCTGTGTGGAGTTTGCATGTTCTTCACATGCTTGCGTGGGTTTCCTCCCATAATTCAAAAACATGCACAGTAGACTAACTGGCTGTACCAAATAGCCTCTAGGTGTGAGTGTGAGTGTGAATGGTTGTGTGTGTTGGCCCTGCGATGAATGGTGAGCTGTTCAGAATGTACCTCGCGCTCATCCAGAATTGGCTGAGATGGGGGCCGGCCTCGCTGCAACACTAATTAGGATTAAGCGGCTAAGAAAATGGCCGAACTGCCTAATCCTACTAGGATCGCAGGGAGGCTGGAGCCTATCTCAGCCAACAATGGGCGAAGGCAGGGTGCACCATAAACAGCTCGCAAAACCATTGCAAGGCCCGGACAAACAACTATTCACACTCACACCTAGGGTCAATTCTGAACTCCCAATTAGCCTAATATACATGACTTTGGACTGTGGGGGGAAACCAGAGTACCAGAAGGAAACCATTATGCCATCATGCCACCCATTAGTTGTTGAAAAGTTAATACAGATAATTAATGTTACACTTTCTAAAATCATCAAACTTGACCAGTGAGACCCACCATCAAAGAGACCAAAAACCAACCTGACCTGCCTTGACTTTACTTCATTTCTTTACTTGTTGGTTCATTTATTCATTCATTTACTGACATATTTTCTTATTAGTCGAGTGTGTGCGTATATGTGTGTGGTTTTTAGCATGATAAATTAAGACTAATGGACGGATTTCCATGAGCCTTGGTCCAACAAAGAACTGATAAAATTTTGTGGAAACATTTCAGATCTAGGGCCAGGGGGTTTTGAAGGATTTTTTAGACATTGCAATATAGGGCAGAATTCTACCTTGGTCAGGGTCTGCACTCTCTAAGTGCACTTCTAGTTACTGTTATTTTTTTTTTTCTGGTGGTTTGTGTCTTTGTTACCACAAAGTTTTGTGCAGATTTTCCATGATATTTTTACCAGAGGAAGACTCTTGATCCAGGAATTTTTTTAAAGGATTTTAGTTCATGTGCAGGATTGCTGGGCTTGGCAGAGGTTTGCGTTCTTTCTTGTTTAATTATTTTAAATAAAAGTTTCACACTGGGGAAAACCATTCTCTTGCTTGTTTGCAACTAAAGGCCAGTGAGTGTCCCTTTAAGTACAAGGGGTGGGGCAAAAAAAAGATTTTTTTAAACAAAATCCTCAGAAAGTATTCAGATCCAATATATATCACTAGACTAAAAAAGTACATACTGTGGCTTTAAATAAAAACACATTACACATTTTCTTTTTCTTTAAACAAGTGTCACTGCTGTTTTGCAGGCAAAACTAAGTATTCTGATCATGAAGTATCATGAAGGTTTCGTGATATAATACCCCTGGTGCGCCATTCTGTCAACTGAACAACCAAATGGTGTCTCATTCTGTCTAAACACATTCAGTGTGTGCTACACATTTGCATGCTGTCTCACTTTCTCTTTCTTTATCACACTTTCTCTGTCTGTCGATATCTTGTATCATCTGTCTGTCACTCTCTTTCTCACTGCCCCTGCAAAACAAGGCTCATTGTGCTTCATGATCAATTTCTTTTAAAGCTTTTGTGTCAATGGAGTGTGCTTTGATTTTTATTCACTACTCTGGAACATACTCTGAAATTCAAGGTTCAATTCACATAAAGGATTTATTTGTTCTCTGCAATGCATTTAAACCTGGAAAAAGCAGGAACATACATATGTCTCCATTTAGAAGTTATGCATCAAACCATAAACTATAAGTATTATAACGGTAATGTGTCCTCAACTCATTAAAGACGTATTTTACTCAAATCTTTTAAATTAATGAATTAATTTCTTTATTTATTTTGCATTGTAGTATATGGAAATTGTTTCAAGAAAAAAAGAAATGTTGAATCCACAGAGCTGCAGCTTAATGAATTGGCTCATGCAAAAATATGTCTTGATTTCATCTCCTGTACGTACAGAATTTTAGCTAACTTATATATAGTGTGTGTGAGACAAATGCAAAAGTCTTTAAAGAAATATTCTAATTCATTTGAGCCTAATCTGTATTTTAAAGAATTTAAGTTGTGTCTATAATGTGTGGTGGTTGTTTTTTATTAACATTTTTTCTGTACTGAGAAAAGATCTAGAAATCAAATTTACTTAAAAATCAATTGCTAATTGAAATCTAAGGGCAGCTGTTGAACACACTTGTATTGACTGCTTCATGAATACTTCAGGGAAAGGCATTTATCAATTAATCTGAAAAAAAAAAATCACTTTTTCAGAATGGCAGCTTTTTCTGACTCAAAATTTAGAACTACGTAGTAACTAACCAGTGTAGTTTTAGCACAGAAATTCCACAGATTCTGCCTGATGGTGCATGGGTGCCATCAAATCGTTCAGGAAAGTTAGATATAACACAGCTTTGGCTAGATATTCTCTCCATTTCTAATGTATAGTTTTAAATTGGTAATATACTGTCACATATCAAGCCAGATTACTAAGTGGGACAAAATACTGTGTGGGTGCAATCTTAAAATAGTGCTGATAGGTGTGGCCATTTTTTTTTTAAACAGAACATAGGCGCATTCAGTTTATTTCAATATGACATGCCCAGATCTACCAGGAGCCATGCAATTTAACGCAGGGTCACTGACAAACAAAAGATATTCAGCTGCAGGTAATGTACAAACTGGACAGGCATACTGGTGCAGCTTGTTGGTTTCAATAAGTCTGCAAGAAAAAAATAAGACATGCTTTTTTGGCAGGAAGTATAATCACAATCAGCAGTGAATTCATTCATTTCTGAACTGCTTTATCCTACTAGGGTCATGGGGAGGCTGGAGCCTATCTCAGGGATGAACCCTGATCAGCTTACCATCCACTGCAGGGTAACACACACACGACCATTCACATTCACACCCACACCTAGGGGCAATTTGGAAAAGTCAGTTTGCCTAATATACATGACTATACATGTCTTTGGACTGTGGGAGGAAACCGAAGTACCCGGAGGAAACCCATGCAAGCACAGAGAAAACCCAGGACCTTCTTGCTGTGAGGCGAACATGCTAATCACTATGCCATTGTGCCTCCCTTTATGTCGCAAACGTTAATAAATCACTTTTCATGCTCGATGTAAAAAATTGTCCTCCGCATATTTTGCACCTTGAGAAGGGGACTCTCAGAAATGCAGTCGCAAAAGTCCCCACCTCTCAGACACAATATTGTCACAGTACCTCCTTATTAAATACCAACAGTACTTTTTTAACGTTTATGCTGGTCCTCTTTATTAAATTTCACCCATAGTACTTCAAATACTTATTGACTGAATATAAAACCTTCCCTTATCCCTTCACTGTAAGTTATTTTTAAGTAAACAGGTTTTTGTTTTCTTTTGTCATTACAGGAAAACATGTACAGAAATGTCTTTGGTAATTATTAATTTTCCAGATGGATATACCACAGTAGTGAACAAAAATTAGTGGAGAAAATGCTGAAGAATTCCTTTAAAGATGTTAAATATAGAAGTTTGCTCAACTTGTTACTAAATTTGACAGCATGTATGACAGATTACTCTGTAGGCTTTTGACGTTTACATAGACCCTTCCCAAAATGTGCCATTAATTAGTAGAGAAGGCTGAAGAAGAGAAAGCATATGACACATTTTTTTCCCCTAAAATCTATCCCTGTCTGCCTTCCTCCAGGGACTGCGTCTTCACTTCACTGCCATGCTTGTCAGCCTCGGCTTCTTTCCCTCCTTCCGCCGTACCCTGTCCTCGCCCTCCGTCCTCCCTTCACCTTCCAGGCTCCCTCTTTTCTCCTTTGCACTCTTCCTGCTACTTCTCCTGTTCCCAGCGTGCGAGTCGCGACGGGGTGGTGGGGGCATGGCCGGGGGCGTGGCCACTGGCAACATCATTGGGCCTCCCCATTACTCTCCACCAAATCCGGTGGCTTCAGTGCCCAAGTTGGCTCAGGGCCTTAGCATTGCTGTGGTGCTTGTGGGCAACTCAAGTGAGGTGGCACTGGCTGAGGGCCTGGAGAAGGAGGACTTCCTGCACGTCCCGCTGGCACCCAAGCTTGACCTGGTCACCATGAATGAAACAGACCCAAAGAGCATCATTACACGCATATGTGCACTTATGTCCCGCCATTGGCTCCAGGGTGTCGTGTTTGGAGATGACACTGACCATGAGGCCATCGCCCAGATCCTTGACTTCATCTCAGCGCAGACCCACATTCCAATCTTGGGCATCCGTGGGGGCTCCTCCATGATTATGGCAGCCAAGGTAATGTTCCATCTCAAGCATGTCTCTTTCTTTATTGTTAAGTGTCTCTTTGATTGTTTCTCATTGGATCCCATCTATCTTCTGCTCTATAGTTTCAGAAATAACGCTTGTAGTTTTAGTATCTTTCAGATTTTTACACAAACCTGAGTGCAAATTTAAAATACATTTAAGGTAAATAATTGGTCTTTAAGGACCAATTAATCTTAAGTCACATGGTAAAATATGCAAAGCATAAAATTTTGATGGTACCATTACAATGTAATATATATTGGAATTTCTGTATATTAATGTGTCTCTCTTCCTTTATGCCTTCTTCTGGTCTCATGACCTTTTTTGCTCTCTAACCAATTCCATATTAAGGTTTTTAGACATGAAATGAAAAATGTAGGACAAGAGCACACTTATTATGGTGACTCTTAATTACATTCAGGTCCAAGTACCGTTTGCAGAATATCTGATTTTTTCTTTTGTTCAAAATTAACATCCGCATAATGACATTATTGTGCTCACTTCGTAATTGAGGGATAATTTGAAATACTCAGTGGATGAGGTGAAAATACCTACAGTGCTCACTCACTCACTCACTCATTTGCCAAACCACTTAAACCTACTAGGGTCAAGGGAAGGCTGAAGCATATCTCAGCCGACATCCAAAATCATTCAAACCTGCCTCCACACCTATGGGCAATTTGGAACAGCCAATCAGCTTAATGTGCATGTCGTTGGACTGTGGGAGGAAACCAGAGTACTCAGACATGCAAACATTTGTAGAACATGCAAAGTTCACGCAGAAATGCCTGAGTCCAGGACTCACACCCAGGTCCTTCAAGCTGTGAGACAAACGTGCTAACAACTACTTCACGGTGCCACCCATCTACAATGCTACAATGATGAGCAGAATTAAGTCTGCATGAATTACACAGGGGGCAGACGTAGCCTGGTGGTAGGGTGCTGGATTATTGATCCCAAGATCGGGGGTTCAAGCCCCAATGTCACCGGGTTGTCACTGTCCCCCCCCAGTGCAGCTAAATGGATTATCTTAAGGCCAGCCATGTCTCTCATCATCTATGGTGAAAGGCATGTAAAAGAGCCATTGCTGAATTTCATAAAAGGCCTGTTTCTACCCTGTGGTGGCCTGGTGAACTGTCCAGGGTGTACTCTGTCCTTGCAGGCTGAGATGGGCGCCAGCCTCCCCACGACCCTAATTAGGATTAAGCGGTTCAGAAATTGAATGAATGAATTGCACAGGAGTAATCAATGTCTTTAACATTAACAATGTCTCAGCACCCTCTACGTAGATCTTCTTTTGTACTATTCTATCTTTTGCGGCTCTCTTGGTCATATTCCTGATTTTTTTCTCTCTCTGTAATTTGTTAATTTTAGCTTTCTTTGGTCTTTTACCTCTTTCATTTTCTTTTGTATTTTTGATTTCTTCTTCTCTCTTACCTTCAGCCTCTGATGGTTCCTTTGTTTTTCTTTTTGTCTTTTTTTCATTCATTCATCTTCACAGCTTTATCCTGGTCAGGGTCACTGGGACTGCTCTGGTCACTCACTCTTTCTCTTAGCATTTATGTTGTTACAGTTTCTATATATATATATATTTATATATATATATATATATATATATATATATATATATCACCTTATGTGGAACAATTACCAGGATGATTGCGCTATTGCACCAGTTGGTGAGAGTCATGTGATAAAGTGATCCAGACTGTCCCAGTGTCTAGCATGTCAAAGACTCTGTTATCTGGTCCAAAGATCATGGGTAACATGGCTCAAAGGGGATTGAACTAAGCACTTTGAAGTTGAAAGCTGAAGATATTGCTATGTTAGGTAATAATGCGACAGGCTCATGGGCTCAGTATTAGTATTCCTGTCACTTCTGCTATTACCAGTACACTGCTGCCTTTTGCACCAACAGACTTTGATGAACGACAGCGAGAGAGAATGAAGAAAAGAAAAAAAAAGTCAAAGAGCAAGTGGTAAACAGGGAGCAGGAAAAAAATAGAGACAGAGAAAAGGGGCGGGGGGGGGAGCTAGACTAAAAGAACTGGCATTGGTTTTGCCCTGTAGAAAGCAGGGGAGTGAATAGAATCAGGAACAGAGAGAGAGAAAGGAGTGCAGAAAGAAAGGAAATGTCAGCAAGACTTTTAGCAAATGCCACCGACTGATAGAGTGGGAGTCAAATACAGTTGTTTTGTCACTCTGAAGAAGGTAAAAAAAAAGAAGAAGAAAAGAGAAGCACGAGTGTCTCAGCATGAGTCTTAATTACAGTGCTGAGAAATCATCTGGCACAACCAATCAGATGAATTCTAATAACAGTAAGTAAGAAATAAAACATGACAGGGCTGTTGGTGTTATAGCAAAATTACCACTACCAGACCAAACTTAATTATTTTTCTGTAACTATCTTTTAAGAGTTTTATTTATCTTATACCGCAATTTGCAGATTAACAATAAAAAAACCCCAAGTTCGCCTCGCAGTACGAGGGCCTGGATTCGAGTCCCGAGCTCAGGCGTTTCTGTCTAAAGTTTGCATGTTCTACCCTTGCTTGCGTGGGCTTCCTTTAGGTAGTCCAGTTTCTTCCCACAGTCCAAAGACATGCAGATTAGGCTAACTGGCTGTTCTAAATTGCCTCAATGTCTGGATGTGAGTGTGAATGGTTGTGTGTGTGTTGCCCCGGTGTGGTCTGGTGAGCTGTTCAGGGTGTTCTTCACATTCGCTCATTGTCGGCTGAGATAGGCTCCAGTGATCCTACAACCCTAGTAGAATTAAGCAGTTTGGCAAATGAGTGAGTAATAATATTTTGATCCACACCAGGTTTGAAGTAGGATGTATGTGCGGAATTGATAAAGTCCCAAAATAAACTGATTAAAAAACTGAAAAGAGTCAAACTGAATCAGAAAACAGGAAAATAAAACACAGGAACTAGGAAACAGGCATGGTCAATACAGAAAGGGTACAAGCAACAGAGGGCATCACTAAAAGCCAAACTTTCCAAGAAGCATGGGACACAGTGGACCTTAAATAACAGGCATGAACAAAACCAAATGATGGACATCTGAAACCACTGAGGGTGTGAAGTGGAACAGGAATGTGACATGGGGATCATGAGAAATTGAGTCCATGAGAAAAGGCCATGACTCTTATGTTAATACAAGCTAGAAAGTGTAGCTAGAAAGTTGTTTTAAAGGCAATTGATCTTGAAATTAAAAAAAAAATCTGTCTAATCAATTGATACATTGAATGAAAAGGAATACCTCAAGTAATTTTCAACACTTGGGTTGCTTAACATGTTCACATCGACAATATTTTTAATAAATTAACTGACTGTTTCTCTATAAGGAAAACTCAAAAGAGACAGTCCAGAGGTATTTACCATACATAGAAGCCAGACTGACTGCGTTACATGGGGCACCACACATGTGCAATGCATGATTTCTTTGAGGCATGGAGACGTTTGTGTGGGCACTTCTCTCTGGTAAGTGCGTGCTGTGGTTTTAGGTTAAGGCAACCAATTTCCTTTACATTATGGATTTATTTTTAGTTTTTTACAATATCTTCTGCCAGTACAAGGATTCTTTAAAGGGTACAACTGTTTGTCCAAACTGATAGTATTTTCATGAAGAAAATGTTCCTTTCTATATGCTCCTGCAAACACTTAAGAATACATTTGTTCATATCCAGCTTGATCAATGAGGCCCGACATGTCAAACATCTCATGTCATCTCCTTTTCTGAACTGCTTAAACCTTTAATAGTTTCGTGGGGAGGATGTCATCCCAGCCATCTCTGGGTGACGGTGGGGTACACTGAACAGCTCACCATTCCATTGCAGGGCCATACACACACTTAGGTGCATTCAAGAATATCCATTTGTTCATGTCTTTGGACTGTGTGAAGAAACCAGAGTATTTAAAGAAAACCCACTCAAGCACAGGGGGGAACATGCAAGCTCTACACAAAAACGCCCCTGCCGAGCCTGGGACTCGAACCCAGGACTATCCTGCTGTGGCGCATGTTGTTTTTCAAAATTACAAAATAAATACTCTGACAAAATACCTTCAACAGCACATGACAATTTATAACCAATGGCAGAGGACATCTGCATATTTTTGTTGATTCATTCATTTGCCAAACCACTTAATCCTACCAGGGTCGCAGCTGAATCTGGGTGGCGGTGGGGTATATTCTGAACATCTCGTCAATCCATTGCAGGACCAACACATACACCACCATTTATAAAACAAACACACACCTAAGGGCAATTTGGGGCAGCCAACAAGCCTAATGTGGATGTCTTTGGACTCTGGGAGGAAACCAGCGTACACAGAAGAAATCCACGCATACACAGGGAGACATGCAAACTCCTCGCAGAAATGCCCTCACTGAACCAGGACGCGAATACCGGACCTTCTTGCTGTGCAGCGGAAGTGCTAACCACTACAAGCAAGATGCTTTTGTCATTCTCTCAGAAAATTTTTTTATCTGATGCCAGATTTCTCAAAGTTGCTTTGATAACAGATTTTGTCATAGCTGCCACTCTCTCAGTCAGCATCATTATTTTTTCCATCTGGGACAAGCTTCCAGCAGTCTACAAGAAGTTTCCACACATGCTGTGTGATTGTTGGCTGTGTTTCCTAATGAGAATAGTAAATGAAACCCACTTGCTTGGGGACCTTTACAAAATATGATCTGATATAATAAGGTGTGCTTATGTTTAATATGAGCTCTACATGCGAATATCATGTAACTGAGCAGATACAGCATTTACTGTTAAAAATGGGTTAAAACAGTAAACTTTTATCTAAATATGTGAATAAACATCAGATCAGGTGCATATTAACTGTGAACTGCTTCAACAGGTGTATGATATGGAGAGAATCACATGTATATGAAATGCTGGATTTTCTAGTGACACTTTTATTCTTGTTTCTATCAACAACACAGAGGCAGAGAGGTATATTTTGTCTACAGTTTAGTTGTATTCAGTTGTAAACAGGCCAGAGCCTATTTCAGCTGAGTCTGGGTGAACTGGGCAATTTGGAACAGCCAGTTGGCCTAATGTGCATGTCTTTGAACTGTGGGAGAAAACCAGAGTACCCAGTGGAAACTCACACAAGCATTGGGTGAACAATTGAACATCACAGAGAAGCATAATTCATTATTATTTTGAATTTCTGAACTGAGATATACATGGAAAATTGATGCTTTTATGTTTTATATGTTGAATGAAAAAGGCAGTTTACAAAGAAAAAGATGTGGCATATCCAAGGCTTTTGGTTTGGTTTGGTATTTGTTGTTACTTTTGCTTCATGTCAACTTTAAATAGTCAACTTTGTGCTGTGGGTGGCACAGTACCGTATTAGTTAGCAAATTTGCCTCACAGCATTAAGGGCCCAGGATCAAGTCCTGCGCGCGGGCATTTCTAAGTGGAGTTTGCATGTTACCTCAGGTGCTTCCATGGGTTTCCTCTGGGTACTCTGGTTTCCTCAAACAGTCCAAAGACATGCACTTTAGGCTAATTGGCTGCTCCAAATTGCCGCTAGGTGTGGATATGAGTGTGATTGGTTGTGCATGTGTGTTAGCCGATGGTCTAGTGAGCTGTTCAGGGTGTATCCCACCTTTGCCCACAGTTGGCTCCTGCCTCCCTGTGACCCTAATAGGATTAAGCAGTTTGGTGAATGAGTGAGAAGAGGTGAGGTAAAATTGAGCTATGAATTTGCAAACCTCAGACTTGAGAGCAAGTAGGAAGTAAGAAGTCAAGACTGTGTTGTCTTTGGTCAGCAAAAAACAAAACAAGTTGTCCATTATAAATTTTCATAAAATCACCATTCAACATTACAGTTTCAAATTTTTGGGAAAGATTAATTAAGTCATTAACGCTAAGAGCAAACATAGCCAGCTGATATGTGAGAATCATGGCTGGGACTCCAATGTTTTAAAGGTGATCTGTCGTGAATATGGGTGGAGGAAATATGCAAGCGAAGATTCTGCAGCCAGTTAAAAAAAAACCAAACAATGTAGTTTTATTGATTCGGTGTGTGACCCACAGCAATTTTTGACACAATCAAACCTTCAAGGAATGGCCATGTCCTCCTAATTCTTGTGTATTCTCACAGAAGTGTATGGAAGACTTAAGATATAATGTCAGTTGTCTCTCGGAAGACAAATAATCATCTACCATCATCTGCTTTGACATTGAGGCGTAACTAAACCATGACATAATATTACTAATATGTACAACAATCTATATGAACTGTATACAACCAAAATAAAAACTACTCATTTGCTGAACTGCATAATCCTAACAGGGTCGGAGGGAGGCTGGTGCCTATCTCACCCGACAGTAAGCAAAGACGGGGTACACCCTGAATAGCTTGCCATTCACACTGACACTCACACCTAGGGGCACCTTGGAACAGAAAATTAGTTAATAATTGTGCATGTCTTTGGCCTGTTCGGAGGAAACCAGAGTACAAACTCAATAAATAAATGCCCGAGCCCAGAACTGAACGATACCACCATGCCTCCCCAATACATTCTTCAGTTCTTGAAAAAAATCTTGTACAGTGCATGTTTAGCTAAGATTTATCAGGTGAATTCTTCCGATACTGAAGTGTAAGAATGCAAGCCCTTTTGATTGAATGTATTTTTACAAATTAAAACAAGTCACTGTTGAAAGGCCATCTGAATGGAACAAACAAACAAAAAAAAGATAGAGAATACGGAGAACAGGAAAGAGGAGGGATAGACATGCCATCTGGAGACAGAGATGGGTAGATTAGGAGCACATTGTACACTCCGCGAGAAAGAAGAAAAGTGTTATGAAACGAGTCTCACTGTGGGGGTGTGAAATAAAGGAAGCCTCTCAACATGCAATTACAACATGTTTAGTTTGCAAAAGGATGATTTTTAGCAAAAAGGAGGCAGAAACTGGGCATGCGCTGGAGTTATCATCCGGGGAAAAAGAAAAATACAGAGGATGAGAAAAGGGAGATGAGAAGGAGGCACGGGAAGCGGAGAGAAAGGAGCACAAAGTCAGGGGAAAAAAACATGCATGTGAGTAACTGCAGTTGGAAGATGCAGATGGAGAGTGAGGAAAAAGAATGTGAACAAAAAGGAGAGAGAGAGAGAGAGAGAGAGAGAGAGAGAGAGAGAGAGAGATTGAGGAGGAGGGAGATCTGTGACATGGCACAGGAGGAGGTGGTTAAATAGAGGGGATTGAGGAATGTTTTCAACCCTGTCTTTTTCTTAATAATTACCTCTCTCTCATACCCAAATCCCCCCAACACACACACACACATACACACACACTAGCTCTGTGGGCTGAATCTGTTACCATGGCAACCAGCGGCACATACATTTCTATATATATATGTAAAAGGATGCTGAGAGAGAGAGAGAGAGAGAGAGAGAATGTGCGAGAGCAGAATAAAAAAAAAAAACCCAGCTAAGATAGGAGGAGAGAGTGTATTATTTCTGGGAGTTAGTGGGGGGGATAAGAGCTTCGGGCACTGATTGTAGAGAAGCAGAGGACATGTCAAAAGGCATGACACACACACACCAAGCGTGTATATGAAGGGAAAATAAGATATACAACATATAAGATAACAACACTGTACTGCGAAGGAAAGGGAGAAATCAACTTAGTTTGGTGTCACGTTTTTAATAATTCATTAAAAAGCCACTGCGAATTAACAATAACTCTTACATCATCAGCGCAGTATCTAACTATAATAAAATTCATGGTGTGGTCTGAAGCACAATAATTCCTTGTTATTGACAACCCAGAGAGAATCTTCTGATCTCATGTCCAACATTTTGTCACAGTCCATTTTTATTTATCTCTCAGTCCAGCTTTTCTCTAGATCCAAGTCCCTGTACCAAGCTGGAGCTGCAAGTCTTAATCCAGCCAAAACAGATCAATCAAGTCTGTAGAGGGAGAACAGAAACACAGGTCACATAATGTCCATCCCAGAATAAAACCCACAACTCTCATTGAGACCTGTCTAAACCAAAATGCTTGTGTCATAGAGCACACCCAGAACCCCCCCCCCCTTGCCCCCACCCCCAACCCCTCAACCCCATGCTTTTCTTTACTTATTTATTAAAATAATTCTATTCTGCTATTCTGGGAAACATTGCTACTTACTTTATTTGTATTTTCCTTAACTATGAATTGGTTATTAATTTGGGAAATTAAAATCCTTACCCCTGCTCTGTGATAAATCACTAACACTTCTCGAGGTTTATCTAAGGTGAGGATACCATCAACAAGCTAATAAATGTGTGGTGCCATTAATCATCATCTGCATAAAAAGATGATGTAACATTTCCATGCTCCTCTAACAATTGCACTGATAATATATAGCTGATTATAACATTGTGATAAAATTATTAATTCCCTGCAAAACTATAAAAAAATAATTTTAGGTAGAACCCCTTTAGAACGCTGAGAACTTTCAACTATCCAAAGAACCAAGTCACCTTTTTTTTGTATTCATGTATGAAAAAATGCACTGGGTGTCCTTAATATTTAAAATAATAATTCAAGATGGGGTTTTGAAAAATTTTCTTTAGGGTGGTCATTTTTTGAAGCTTATTTTGACCAAACATCAATAGCTGCACAATTGCTTAGTGCGCACCAGGGCTGTTATGGTTTCTACTGGCCCTTCGGGGACTTGATTGTGCTTCTTTGGGACTACTTTGAGGCCAGAGCCAGAGGATTTCGGCCTGAAGAGTACTCATGGGCCAGATGAGGCCTATTGGGGCATAAGGGGGTGTCAAATTGGAAGGCAGGGTTTATCTGTTTTGCTGAGGTACACATGCTACGCCTTGGATGTCAGTGATCCTGATCCTCCTGATCCTTCTGCTCTGTGAGTCCTGTGGTCTGTCTTGGTGTGCTGATGCCGGCTGGAGTTCTCATCTTGGAAGCCCCTTGCTCCAGCTGATGAAGATCCATATGGGCCTTATCCATCTGCACTCAGTGACTGTAAAGATAACTTTTTGCTGCTGGTGATATAGACTCTCTTGCTGCAGCTATCTAGGACTTACAGTTGTGGTATAACCAACCGGACTACATGTTGGACTGTAATGAAATTCTTCTTTATATTTTGTATTTTATGGTTTCACCCAAATGAGGATGGGTTCCCTCTTGAGCCTGGTTCCTCTCAAGGTTTCTTTCTTTTGTCAAATGAGGGCATTTTTCCTTGCCACTGTCGCCGCGGGCTTGCTCATTAGGGATGTGTAGGGGTTGTAGAAAATTTTTTAGATTTCTCCCTAATTTAATTTTACTATGTAAAGCTGCTTTGTGACAATGTCAATTGTACAAAGCG
>JAOUQZ010000026.1:8760000-8770800 GCA_028564935.1 Neosilurus hyrtlii
GTTACTGGGCTGTATGAACGACGTGTAACTGGGTTTTATGGACAGCATGTTACTGGGCTGTATGGACAGCGTGTTACCGGGCTGTGTGGACAGTGTGTTATTGGGCTGTATGGACAGCATGTCACTGGGCTGTATGGACAGCGTGTTACTGGGCTGTATGAACGACGTGTAACTGGGTTTTATGGACAGCATGTTACTGGGCTGTATGGACAGCGTGTTACTGGGCTCTTTAAACAATGTGTTACTGGGCTGTATGGGCAACGTGTTACTGGGCTGTATGAACGTGTTACTGGGTTTTACGGGCAGCATGTTACTGGGCTGTATGGGCAACGTGTTACTGGGCTGTATGGACAGCGTGTTACTGGGCTGTATGAACAATGTGTTAATGGGCTGTATGGACAGTGTGTTACTGGGCTGTATGAACAACATGTTACTGGGCTGTATGGACAGCGTGTTTTTGGGCTGTATGAACAACATGTTACTGGGCTGTATGGACAGCGTGTTTTTGGGCTGTATGAACATGTTACTGGGCTGTATGGACAGCGTGTTTCCAGGTTGTATGGACTGCGTGTTACTGGGCTGTATGGACAGTGTGTTACTGGGCTGTATGGACAGCGTGTTTCCGGGTTGTATGGACAGCGTGTTGCTGGGCTGTATGGACAGCGTGTAACTGCGCTGTATGGACAGCAATTGCAGACATTTTCTGTCCTGAGATGTTGATGGCAGCAGCATCAAAAGCTAGCGTGTTACTGGGCTGTATGAACAACATGTTACTGGGCTGTATGGACAGCGTGTTACTGGGCTGTATGGACAGCGTGTTACTGGGCTGTATGGACAGCGTGTTACTGGGCTGTATGGACAGCGTGTTTCCGGTTTGTATGGACAGCGTGTAACTGGGCTGTATGGACAGCAATTGCAGACATTTTATGTCCAGAGATGATGGTGGCAGCAGCATCAAAAGCTAGCGTGTTACTGGGCTGTATGAACAACATGTTACTGGGCTGTATGGACAGCGTGTTACTGGGCTGTATGGACAGCGTGTTACTGGGCTGTATGGACAGCGTGTTACTGGGCTGTATGGACAGCGTGTTTCCGGTTTGTATGGACAGCGTGTAACTGGGCTGTATGGACAGCAATTGCAGACATTTTATGTCCAGAGATGATGGTGGCAGCAGCATCAAAAGCTAGCGTGTTACTGGGCTGTATGAACAACATGTTACTGGGCTTTATGGACAGCATGTTTTTGGGCTGTATGAACAATGTGTTACTGGGCTGTATGGACAGTGTGTTACTGGGCTGTATGGACAGCGTGTTACTGAGCTGTATGGACAGCGTGTTACTGGGATGTATGGACAGCGTGTTACTGGGCTGTGTGAACAAGGTGTTACTGGGTTGTGTGAACAAGGTGTTACTGGGCTGTATGAACAGTGTGTTGCTGGGCTGTATGGACAGCGTGTTACTGGGCTGAATGGACAATGTGTTACTGAGCTGTATGAACAGTGTGTTACTGGGCTGTATGGACAGTTTATTACTGGGCTGTATGGACAGACTGTTACCTGGCTGTATGGACAGCAATTGCAGACATTTTTTGTCCTGAGCTGATAGCGGCAACAGAATCAAAAGCTACCTGGGGATCCAGTCACTTTTAATCCCACCCTCAGAGGCAAGGTGAAAGGGGATGTGTATGAAAGCATTTTTAGGGCAACCTCCCTTTTGAATGTTATGGAAATTGTTGTGGCAGTATGTGTCACTGGTCTGTTAAGAGCAGTAGTTTATACAGAATATACATGTTATGCAAAACACGCTTTCTTGTATTCTTGTTGTGTTGTTGTAGAAAAAAATAAAATACCTGTTCTTAAAATGATTTCCCCCCAATTTCCTGTCTGGGGTTTACATAATAGAAATCCACCAAACAAGGAATAATAATAATGAAATAAATAATCAGAAGAGAATGGCCTTGAGTTCCTGAAAAGGTTCCTCCAGTGAAAACACACTAACACATACAACCTTTGCAGTCCTTAAGCTACACAACAAAAAATTATATTTGCTAAATAATATATAGTACCTGACTACACAGTGAGCAACCCTGCTGAATCCTCATAAAATCCAATCCCAACCAATTCAATTAAATCACAGACCAAGAAGAGATTGTTCATTAGCGAAAGCAAGAATATCTTGAATTCATATTCTCATAGAATTGATTGCATTTTGTATTTTGCAGTCAAGGAAAAAAAAACAACAAGTCTATTTTGAAAGAAGAAGCAATAGTGCTCATGAAAACAATAGGTAGTCTTGCAATACAAAAGAAGCATTTAAAAAACCTCATACATTCCAAGTACTTGACAAAAACATTTATAAGATTGGGTCGGCATGCCATCAATACCAGGTGCACAGCCAAATGAAAGCTGCTGAACAGCAATAGTTAGTTCCTGGAATTCAATATCAGAGTGCAGTGATTTGATTTGTACTGTCCCCAATTTAAGCAGTTCCATCAATAACTCCTCTCTGCAAGATGGATCACAAGCATCAGCACAGTAAAGGTCTGGATAAAAGTCGTTGGCAATCTGCAGGCTTTATAGTCAAAGTTCCGAAACTAGATTGAATCCATGTTACAGAAATGGGTTGAAATTGAGTTTTGAAACCACTTGTATTTTCAACCTATTTTTCAAAATATTCGGTAAATAGTCTTGGTAATAGAAGTAGTGCCTATAGCTCATGCTTTGGTGGGGTTAGACTGATCTCTGTTTTGGTCCACTATACTTTCTCCTTCCTTCCTTGTTCAGTGTTTCCATTTATTTGGGACCTTTGTGGATATTTAAGCCTTTTATTCTTGGTATTGGTGCACTCAAAGTGTACTCTTACACATCCTTCCCCTATGTCACGCTCTGCAGTACATCCCAGGTAAGCTTATTTGAAAACATACCTCTCTTAAATGACGCCATCCCGCTTGATCAAATGAGGAAGATCATGTCCTCTTTAGGAGAAAATGTTGTTCACTGCATGGAGTTTATGATCTTTGTCATTAGCAAAAGCAATAGGATGAGTAAATATAAAAAGTTATACTTGCCAGTGTCCTTTAGTAATGGGCAGCATGGTTAGCACTACGGTTAAGATTAAATTTTAGGTTTAAACATTTTTTTAACAGTTAGTTAATAGTTAGTGCTTAGCACGTCCACCTCACAGCAAGATGGCCATGGGTATTGAGTCCTTTGCACGGCGAAGGCATTTCTGTGTGTAGTTTGAATGTTCATCCCGTGCTCCTTGGGTTTCCTTTGGGTGTTCAGTCCAAAGACATGCAAATTACGCTATTTCAGGGTGTACCCCACCTTTGTCCTGTATTGGCTGAGATAGGCTCCAGCCTCCCCGTAACCCTAAGAGTAGGATTTAGTGGTTCTGCAAATGAGTGAGTTAAATGTAATTGTTAGCATTAGATAAGGAAGTAGAAAATCCTGCCAAAATTGTGCTATCAGCATTGATACCCGATTTAGATATTGTCTACTGTAGTAGAAGACTCATAAAAGTAGTTTTAAAATTTGTTTAATAAGAATAACCACTATAATACTTGATACTTTGTTTTACCATTTATGTGTTGCAGTAGGATTGTGTAGAAATGCCGCATTAAAATGCATGGTTTAGGATTTGTTTTAATCTTAAATGAAGCTAATATGCTAACTACTCAAACTGTAAGCCTCAATCATTAGTTTTCTCTGTGCATTTCCCAGCAGAGTTCTCGCAATCACATGAACACAAGAATGGTGCACATCTCAATCCTTCTTATGTCAGTATAAATAAAGAACATTCAGGATACTTAAACCTCTGCCAAGGTCCTCCATATGAGCCAAATGTCAAAAAAATCTTCCTATCTCACAATGTAAATGAATTGTCAAAAAAAAAACCCAAAAAAATTCTGAATTCAGAATATGATACACATCATCTGCAAAATTTTCTTTTCTGTTAGAAAATTAGCACATAAATTTTTGCAAACAACAACAACAAAAACAACAACACAGTACCCCCTGCTGGCCATTTCATAATATGACACTTCCAAAAAAAATCATCCTATACCACAATGTTAACAATACTTAAAAAAAAATTCTGGCTTCAGATATTGAGCTGGACCATTTCCAAACTTTAAAGGAGTCTTTCTTGTCCAAAGCCTATCGCAGGTAGAAGTTTCATGAAAATCACCCGGATTATTAAGTAAGTATGATTATTAAGTACGAAAAGCTATACTCCTCCATATTATCTTGGGTATTGATTATATCATCATTCAAATAGGTAAAAAAGCAGCTATTGTTCTAAGTCTTTGCACACAGACAGATTTTAATATCGACTTTTGATTGAGATTAATTTTCGACAAGTGCTGTCTTCTCCTGTGTAAGTGTTTCCCTTTCTTCTGGATGAAATTTTTTATTATTTATTTTGGGACGAGGATCGTTTTTTTGCAGCTGGGTACGAAGCGGCTGGGATGAGCACCGGCACCTCCAAGTCCGAGGCCATGGTTCTCAGCCGGAAAAGGGTGGAATGCACCCTCTGGGTCTGGAATGAGGTCCTGCCCCAAGTAGAGGACTTCAAGTATCTCGAGGTCTTGTTCACGAGTGAGGGAAGGATGGAGCGGGAGATCGACAAGCGGATCGGTGCAGCCTCTGCTGTAAAGCGGATCTTGTACCGGTCTGTCGTTAGACTGGGAGCTGAGCCAGAACGCAAAGCTCTCAATTTACCAGTCGTTTTACGTTCTTACCCTCACCTATGGTCACTTTAGGTAGTGACCGAAAGAATAAGATCGCGAATACGAGCGGCTAAAATGAGCTTCCTTCACTGGGTGGCAGGATTCTCACTTAGAGAGAGGGTGAGAAGCTCGGTCATCCAAGAGGTGCTTGAAGTAGAACTGCTGCTCCTCCGTGCTGAGAGGAGCCAGTTGAGGTGGCTCAGGCATCTGACTAGAATGCCTCCTGAACGCCTCCCTGGTGTGGTGTTTCAGGCATGTCCAAATGGAAAGAGACCCAAGGGTCGACCTAGAGCACGCTGGAGGGACTATGTCTCTTGGCTGGTTTGGCAATGCCTCGGTGTCTCTCCCGGAAGAGCTGGAAGAAGTGGCTGGGGAGAGGGACGTCTGGACCTCACTGCTTAGGCTGTTGCCCCCGCAACCCAACCCCGGATTAAGCGGAAGAAGATGAAGATATAGATTATTTATTTACATCGAGTCCTTGGATGATGTCAGCATTTTCACTGTTTAAAGGCATAACTTGCATTGTGTGTATTTTTTGGCTTTAAAAACAAAATAATGGTGAATTTTAGAGACTAATGGTGGACAGATTGCTCATTGTGTTATGACTAGAGGCAAAACCATTTCCTGAATGTCTCTACATTATAGCTCTAGCCAGACTCAGGTGTTCTTAAACTAGCATTGTTATCTTCTACACATGAATGTGGATATTATTATCCTCCTGAGTATGTAGTCCTTCATGTTCTGGCAAAACCACCAGCATTTTCTCATTGCATTGCTCAATAAGGAGTGTGTGTGTGTTTGTGTGTGCAAAGAGATAATGACATTGGTATTGTTCTCTGCAATTATGCTATTGGTTAGAAAGTGCCAATAATAATGCTCTTCAAATTAGATCATGGTTATTGTTCCACAGCTGGGGCAATAGAGTGCAATAATTTTCTGGCCACTGGCATGAGGTGAGATTTATGCTTCATTCCATAATACTTGCTGCTCTGGGATGCCTGTCTTGCAGCCAAGCGTCACCACACGAGTCCAAGTGGTTGCTATGGAGGTGTGGAGTAATCCTGGGATGGGATGGTGTGTTACGCTTGTATGCGCTTCAGAGACATGCAGTCTCACTCACACCCACACATGCACGCACACACACACACACACACACACACACACACACACACACACACACACACACACACACAGAGCAGGTGTGTGTTAATTAGGTGTGTGACATGATGGAATAGCTGAAATTATAGACAATTTTTTAAATTTAATAAATAATATACAAAAATAGAATTAATACAGTGCATGTCCTAAATAAGCAACAAACAAATAAACAAATAACAAAAAAAAACCCTGTTTGAATCTCACTCACTTATTTGCTAAACCACTTAATCCAGTTGGGGTCATGTGGAGACTGGTGCCTATCTCAGCTGACACTGGAGGAAGGTGGGGTACACCCTGAACAGAACAGCTCATCAGGCCATTGCAGGGCAAACACACACACACAATCATTCACACCCACATCCACACCTACATGCAAATGTGGAACAGCCAATTAGCCTAATGTGCATGTCTTTGGACTGTGGGAGGAAAACCGAGTACCCAGAGGAAACCCATGCAGATGCAGGGAGAACATTCTAACTCCACACAGACACGCTTGAGTCCGGGACTCGGACCCAGGACCTTCTTGCTGTCAGGCAGACATGCTAACCACTATGCCACCCTGTCTGAATCTGAAATGACTCCATTTCACTTCGTAAGGTATAATAATGTTCTTTATATCCTATAAAGTGAACCTATACTGTATAGTAAAAAGCCACTTTAGATTTGATCCCAATTACGTGTTGGTATGCAAGTACAGTGTGATATAAGCCATAAATGGACTTTTCTGAATGATTTACCAACACATCTGAGCAAAATATTAAGAATTCTGACAGTTGTCTTGTCTTTGTCAGTGACTGTCTTTTTTATTGTCTGAATAAAAGTCTGTTAGCTTCATCTTCAGTCTTTAGCTAGATTCCAAGGTTAGCAATCATTTCCTAGTTGCCTAGCAACAAGGTTCTCGCAACTTTTCTTTTTATCAATTGACAGTATACCTACTAAACATTGCATGCTTTCTTCAAAACAACAATATCTTCACGAAAAAGGAGGTTTGTTTGTGAAAAATGTTTTTTTTTTTTTGGCATCTGGTTAGCATAAAGGAGGTTCTAGTAACACACAACGCTAGTATAGCTTCTCTTTCTTTTGTGTGTTTTAACAGTTTCAAGTACAAAACATTTCCAAAATGTACTTTAGATTCTATGACTTTACATCCAGTTTAATATTTTGCTGTGTTTGTCAGGGGGTATCGTCTCTGAATATGTGAAATGAGAATCAGCCTAAATCAGACAGTATATCCATGCTAGTTGGAGGCCCCCTAGTGGTGGGTCTCTGGTATGTGTGTGGGGGAATTGTGTTGCTGCAGAGATGAGTTCCGTCTTATGCCTCTCTCTCTCTCTCTCCACACATGTGTATGCTTTGTAGTGTTCCTCCCTGTTTTCCCCATACTTATTTCATGTTGTAATGATTGCCCCACCAAGGAGTGGGACCTCCAGAGAGATTATTCCAAACAGCGAGAGAAGGAAGAGAAACATGATCACGTTTCTCTCCATGTCTTTCTGCGCTAAGTAATTCTGCGGCTTGTTTAAATGTGAAAGCAGCCCACACCTTCGCTCCTCTCTGTCTCTCTTTTTTTTCTTACTCTCTCTGTCTTGGCCTCTCATTAGCTGCCACATTTTATTTCTCTCTCTCCTCTCTTTCTTTCCCTCTTCTCTTGTTTCTATTCATCCTTTTATCATTTCTTTTGTTCTTTTTATTCTCCCATCTCATTTGATCTCCTCTCTTTATTATTTCTTGTTTGCTTTCTCCTTATCACCTCCCTTTATCTTCCACTTCTCTGCTTATTCTCCTCCCTTTATCCTCCTCTTCCCGGTTCTGTCTCATTCCTTCGTTCTTTTTCTCATCCTGTACTTTTGCCCATCTCCTGCTTTAGCTTGCCTCTTTTTATTGCTTTTCTCTCTATTCTTCTCTTCAGCACATGTGTGGTTTGCTGTCCTCCTCTTGTCCCTCCTCCTTCTGCTGTCCTTTCCCCCCCTCTATCCCACCCTCATTCTTGCTGTCTTTTTCTTTCTCTCTCTCACTCTCTACCAAATTTTTGGTGTCCAGGTGTTTAGTTGTTTAGTAGAATTAGACCTCATCTTTATTATGGAAATGCTCCTTGCTTTTAATATATATATATATATATATTTAAATAAACTAAACACTGGATCCTGTGTATGTCCATCATGTCCATTTTCTGTTCTTTACATGATCGCTCTCTCACAAACACACTCCACACACTGTCTATGATTCACTTTCTGATGGTACTTGGGAGTGGTGTTCTTCTGGGTCAAAAAGTGTGTGTGTGTGTGTGTGTGTGTGTGTGTGTGTGTGTGTGTGTGTGTGTGTGTGCGCGTGAACGCACTGCTCTTCTCAAAGATCACAGGAGTCTGAGTGTGTGTGATAGATCAAAGGGTAAAGCGGTGAAGACACCAAGCATGCCAATAATTACAAGACCTCTCTCTCTCTCTCTGTGTGTGTGTGTGTGTGTGTGTGTGTGTGTGTGTGTGTGTGTGTGTGTGTGTGTGTGTGTGGAGAACCCTTTCCTTGTTGGTACTGGCCTGGGTTTGCAGCAGCACCCATATTATCTCAGATTTTTTTAATCGTTGCCAATTTCCACCCACCAGATCGCTCCAACTGCACAGCAACGAACGAGGGGAAAAAATAAAAACAAGACTATTTATCTTTAATTTCCAACCTCATCTATGAACTGGAATTAAAGAGGCCGGCCGACCGTTCCCAGAATCTTTTGTACCAAATATTTTCAATGGTGACATCATCGGAACCAGAATCAGAATTCTTTATTGATCCTGGAGGAAACCATGTGTGTTTCCATCACAGGCCATGAACTAGAATGTTATATTTAAGTTATATGATGTTATCAAAGTAATTTTTCAGCCCCAGTCCACTGTTATGGACTCAAACTGGCCTTGGCTGTTTTGATGATGGCCATGAAAAAAGTAAAATTAAAACATATTTTATTTCATGTTTCACACATGGGTGAAGCAAAAATTTCTAGTAAACTTTAAAAATAGGATTTTTATTGTGTGTGTGTGTGTGTGTGTGTGTGTGTGTGTGTGTGTGTGTGTGTGAGTGTGTTCAGCAGACTATAGTACAGACCATATGTCGCTGTGGGTAGGACTGTATGCTTGCATGATTTATATATATTTATTAACATCAATTACACCTCAGTATAGGTGTATGTGACAGAGTGTGTGGATTTTTGAGGAGTTTACTCTCAGTATCCCTCACTACACGATGACACCCTTTTTGGCACAAATAAACACAAGCACAATCTAGGAATAGGAGTCAAAGATGCGAGTCAGAGTCACACATACACAGATGGAGGACACACACATATGCACACTAACACACACTCACACACACATACACAAAATGGCTGCGGGCTGAGTTGAGTCAACTGTGTGTGATATATGAAGGAACTCTGCCATCAGAGCGTATTAGTCTCCATGAAGACATTAACTTTACTAATGCAACACCTGCAACCCCCCCCCCCCCCCCCCCCCCCCCCCCCCCCCCCCCCCCCCCCCCCCCACACACACACACACTGTGTACCCCCACCACAGTGCTCATGCACACACTGATCAGCCATAACATTAACATCACCCAACTAGTGTGCATTGTGTGTTCTAACACCTTACTATTATAGACATAGGCAGCATTAACAGTTTCAGCTGTTCTCTGGGATCAGACAAGATAAACTAGCCTTTACTCTTCATGGGCTTCAATTAACCTTGGGCGCCCATGACACTCTTGCCAGTTCTCTCTTTGTCCTTCCTTGAACCGCCATTAGTCAGTTGTTTAGCCATCACAGTGTGGCTCAAAGTCAGTTAAATTCTTAGGCTTGCTCATTTTTCCTGCTTTCAACACATCCATTTTGAAAACTGATCACTTTGTGCCTAATACATCCCACTCATTTGTAGGTGCCACAGTAACAAAATAATTAATATTATTCACTTCAGCTCTCAGTGCTAATAATGGTTTTTATGTTGTGGCTGATTGGTGTGATATATCATCTATAATGTGACATATAATTTGAGTTGGGGATTGAGGGTTTTTTCCCCATGTAATGGTGCTAACCTGATACTTTTTAAATTGTGACAGCACTTAAAGCTTTAATTTTTTTTAAGATAAAACATTAGCATTTCAATCATGTTTAAGATTTTTAAGTGTTAAATACAGGCAGCATGGTAGCATAGTGGTTAGTGTGGCTGCCTTACAGCAAGAAGATTCTAGGTTTGATTCCCAGGCTTGGCGAGGGCATTTCTGTGGAGTGTGGAGTTTGCATATTCTCCCTGATTCCTCCATGTACCAAAACCAGTGACTGCACCTTTTATTTTAAGAACGTTATGTAGATTTAAAATTGAATTAAGTGTGGGCGATGTGGTTGCATAGTGGTTAGCACATCTGCTTTACAGCATGAAGGCTCTGTCGTTTCTGTGTGGAGTTTGATGTTCTGTCTGAACTTGCATGGGTTTTCTCCAGTTTCTACAGTTTCCTGTTGTCAGCTTCCCTGCGACCCTAGTAGCATTAACTGGCTCAGTAAATGACTGAGTGAGTGAGTGAGTGCTAAGTACCTACAGAGGGGTGGTCCAAGGAAGGACAACCAGTGCACTGTCATGCACCGATGGCTCATAGGGTGAGCGGAGGAGTGAAGGCTAGTACATCTGGTCTAATCCCACTGAAGATCTACTGTAGCACGAACTGCAGAAACCATTAATGCTGGTTATGATAGAAAGGTGTCAGAACACACCGTGCATTGCAGCTTGCTGAGTGTGGGATACATCCGTCAGGTGGTGTTAATATTTTGAGTGATCAGTGTATAATAATAGAAAAATATATATTAAAATGAAATATTATATATATATATATATATATATATATATATATATATATATATATATATATATATATATATA
>JAOUQZ010000026.1:8783461-8808209 GCA_028564935.1 Neosilurus hyrtlii
GAAACCGGAGTACCCGGAGGAAACCCACGCAAGCACAGGGAGAACATGCAAACTCCACACAGAAACACCAGAGCTGGGAATCGAACCCAGGACCTTCTTGCTGTGAGGCGGACGTGCTAACCACTGCGCCACCGTGCCCCCAAAAACTTTCATTTATTAAAATAATTTTTTATGTGTATTAATTAATAGTCATGTATTTTATAAAAGGAACAGTATTATTTGCCAGCAGCTATAATTGATCAACTGATAATACAGATGAGTGCAACAGTGTACCTATCTGAAATACAAACTTAAAAAGAAACAAAAAGTGTTTTTGTTTAAAGCATGATCATCTTCTTTTTTTGAATTCAATATGCCTGATGGTTTAAATTTTTTTTTGTGGGCGCCTACAGGGTTCTGATCAATTACAAAAAAACAACTGTACAAAAACAGAATAGATCAACTAAAAAATTTAGTTTGCTCTGGCAAGATACCTTCAGTTGCACATGACCTGGGACATTTTTGCAGTGTATGTTCATTCATTCATTTGCCAAACCGCTTAATCCTACTAGGGTCACGGACTGGCTGAAATTGATCTCTGCCAAATCTGGGCAAAGGTGGATTACACCCTGAATAGTTTGTCAATCCACTGCAGTGACAACACACTCATCACCATTCACATACCATCTGAAACCTAGGAGCAATTTGAAACAGCAAGTTAGCCTAACGTGTGTGTGTTTGTACTGTGGGAGGAAACAGGAGTACCTGGTGCAAACCCACAGAAGCACAGGGAGAACATGTCAACTCCATACAGAAACACCCTCGTCAAGCCCAACACTCAATCCCGGGATCTTTTTGCTGAAACATCAAACTACTCCATAAAGTCTTCACCAGCACATCCCGAAAACTTTCCATAGGGTTAAGGTCAGGACTCTGGGGTGCCAGTACATATGTGAAATTGATTCCTCATGCTCCCTGAACCACTCTTTCACTATCTGAGTTCCCATTTTATATCTGTGCCATTAGGGAAGAAAAAGTCCATTGATGTGATAACCTGCTCATTCAGTACATTCAGGTCATCAATTGAGTTCATTTTATTGCCATATTAATGTTGCTGAGCCTCGACCCAACCAACTGGAGCAACAATGCCATGGAGATTATAAGGCTATATGCATTCCGTTAAAATATTAGAGTGTGTGACTTTTTTTTTTGGCCGGGCACACACAGATATCATACACTGAGATCACAACTGATAAGTTTTATGTAAGACAGCACAGAAAGCATTGTGGCCTTTTATCAAGACAAGGTAGGCAAACTACTATTTAAGATGAGTGTTTGACTCCTCTAGTGAGTAAAGGCCATGTAAATAGCCCAGGTGTCCAATTTCAGTGAGTTTCCTCTTCCCTGTAGCCTCAGATTGCCATTCTTGGCTGACAACCAACAAACACGCCACAAATCAATGAGATTATATTTTCTCCAACACCGATGTTTGCTGTGAACATTTCTAGATATATTCAGATTTTTGAGTATTTCTAATAAAGTAGGCACAGAGTGTTTGTACTGAATAATTGATGATATTCATTGCTTTTTTAATACCATTATGTAAGTGCCCTTGTCAACTTGCCTTTGCCAAGCCTTCCTAAGAGGCCAACTTAAGGCTCTCCCATTACCATATATTCTAATGACATTTGTCTGATGACCCCTTGGAGAAGAGCGAGGTCAAGTCGATATAAATGGAGTCTTTGGGAGCAGAATTTGCCCAAAAGTGCTCTTAATCTGACACAATTTCATTTTTAGGTCATTACTTATTCTTCCCCTGTTTGGAAAGTGATTGACATTTGATTGTTTGACATTTGAGTCATAAGGAAGTCAGTGGTGGCGTCTTTAAAAAGTACTGAAACAGAGCACGAGTTCTTTATACGAACAGGACTGTGCGGAGTTGTCACTATGTTAGCACAGGTATTAATTGGGTAGAGTGCCTTCTTATTATTCACACTCCATTTACTTTTACACACAACACATTAATGGAAAATCTGTGAGCTGTATAAATGTTTGCATATTAGCAAACAGAGGGCCATCATTAACATTTCATAGACAAATTGCTTCAACCATGTCTTGGATTTGAATACTTAATAATAATAATAATAATAATAATAATAATAATAATAATAATTTTAAAAAAGCAAGTAGTAATACGACCAACCATGTGGAGTAAAAGATTAAATTTGGACACTGGGAAGAGGGATTAAAGAGAAGGAGAGAATATTTTGTTTTTAATAAAAGGAAAGCACATTTTCTCTTCACTCAATGCCAAGAAGTAGTACAAGAGTCAAGAGAAGCATAGCTACGACCTCTTCCATCTTATGGAGGAAGTTCATCTAAAATAAATTCAACAACAATGACATCTGGAAGTCTTCTGTAAATAGATATTTTTTTTACTGCAGCATATGGTGCAGTGGGAAATTTTGTCAACAACAAACCACTTAATAAATGTATTAAATAAAGATTTGGTTTGTTTCTCGGGGACAATGGCGTGGTGGTTAGCACGTCCGTCTTACTTCAAGAAAGTCTTGGGTTTGAACCCCATGGGCTTTTCTTTGTGAAATTTGCATGTTCTCCCTGTGCTTGAATGGGTTTCCTTTGGGTGCTTTGATGTCCTCCCCAATCTAAAGACATTCACATTAAGCCAATTTGCTACTCCAGATTGCCACTGTGAATAGTTGGTTGTCTGTGTTGGCCCTGCAATGGATTGAAAAGCTGTTCAGGGTGTACTTTGCCTTTGCCTGGAGTAGCTGGGATTGTCTCCAGCTTCCCTCCAACCCTAAACAGGCTATGCATTACAGAGAATGAATGGTTTGCCGCCAGTCAGGATTGTCATCATCACCTGTTTAATTATCTTGATCATATCATAGATTGTTATTGTATCTTTCTGCTACCGCTTAGAGCCAATCCCAGCTGACTTTGGGTAAGAAGCGGTGTACACCCTGAAGATCTCAGTAGCCTATTGCAGAGCTTCATATTGTATCTTCATCCAATATCTATGTCACCTTCCCCTTATCTTCACCATCCCCTTCTTTTTTGCAATGTGCTATTCACAATGACTCATAACTCTGTTATCTTCCATGTGCTTATCCAAAAAAAACCCTTCGAGTTGCATATGTGTGTTGAATGGCTCCGAATTTCAAATCTTGAACATAGGAACATGCCTGATGAAAATCATATTATTTCACTGGAGCCAGTTACAATCCTTTTTCCATCAGAGGAACAAGAGAGGAAAACATTTTCTCTATTCCCAACAGAACCATCACTATTTACCTCTGAGCTGATGAAGTTAATGCAGTGAAAATAACAGTGGGATAAATTACAGTGGTGGAAAGGGAACAAGTCGAAGGTGGAGACAAATCAAGAGAGGAAATGTTGGACATAGAAGATGAGACAGGCTTATCTAGAGGTAGTGACTTGGATTAAAAGCAAAGAAAGGAAGATGAAAAACAGAGGAAATGGCTGGGTGTTAAACAGCAGAAGAGGACAAAGCAGAAGAGATTGAGCAAGGTGAGAGGAGGGAATGAATAAGACAGAATGGTGAAGCCACTTTCAACAGTTAATGAGTAAGTCTCTTTTTCTGCAGAAGAAGAAGAATGGATCACAGAAAAGAGGCAGAAAGACAAGAGCCTCGGGTCTCATTTCCCCCTAAGGCTCCCTGAGGCTGAAGAACTTCAAAAAAGGAGGCAAAAAAAAAAAAATGAGCAAATGAGGTCACTGCTACATAGAACATGACTTAGGTTATTGCCAACGGCTTCAACGCCAGTGCTTGCCTACTTCATTAAGAATACCAGAAACCATGGTATTAGACCTCATTAGCTTCCCTATGCTAAACTGAATGATTTCGCATCATTGACAAAGTGGCCATGGGTAATATTTTGTTTCCCACTCATCCCTGTTTCCAACAAAAACAAGGTTTTTAAACCATTGTGCAGCCATGTTGTAGTCCACAGCGGTAGATATCAGAATCTATACTTCGCATTGCCTGGCCTTTCTTTCTATCTTCAAATATTCAGTTTCCTTTGCCCACTGTGGCTGCAGATTGATTCTTGGATTTCTGACTAACAGGAGTGGAATTCAAATTGTTGTAGCCCATGCGCCTGAAACACTGATATTTTGTGTATTCTGAGATGATTTTCCATTTAACATGGTTGTAAAACGTGATTATTTGATAGCTATCATATGAGAGCAAACCAGCTTGGGCATTCTTCTCCTACCTCTCTTTCATCAACAAAGCATTGTGCCTGCGGAACACTCACTGGATGTTTTCCCCCCACGCACAATTCTGTGTAAGCTTTACAGACTGTTGTGTATGAAAATGCCAGAAGATCTTCTGTTTCTGAAATGCTCCAAATAGTATGTCAGGCACCAACATCTATGTCATGGCTAAAGTCCCTAAAATCACATTTTCTCCTCATGCTTGAGATAAACATTAACTGAGGCTCCTGACAAGTATTTATATGAGTTTATGTATTGTGCCATGTTATTGGCTGATTGGTTTGCATTAATGTACATGTGCACAGGAATTCTCATATAAGTGGTTGGTGACTATATAGTTTGATACTCTAGAACAATAATAAGGATAATTGAGCCAAACATCAAGAGCAGTTTTTGGCAGCTTTTTCACTAATGTTTTGTAAACACATAGGTTTATATATATATATATATATATAAAGACCACATATTGTTAACATTTTTTTGATTTAAATGATTCATAATGCAAACAATACAAAAGATATCATGCATAACTATGCTAAATATGGTATTGTTAACTACACTACGTATACAAACCCACAAATGAGAAAAAGTTGGGATCGCCTGTTGAAATTGAAAATTGTAAAAATCAATGATTTGATCTTTGTCCTACACTGAGGAGAAAACAACAACACATTATTTAATCTTCAATGCACTACATGAATTTGCAACATATTCCATAAGAAGTTGGGTCAGTTAAGCATTTACCACTATATAATATTGCCATTTCTTTTGACAGTGCTTTAAAGGTGCCCATTCACTCACCAGCGATATAAAATAAACATGAAATACAGTGTTATGTATTTTTTTTTTGGGGGGGGGGGGGGGGGGTAATCAGCCACTCTGTCTTTGTTGTAGTATTATCTATCTTGGAATCGTATGACTTCCTTAATTTCTTCACGACTGATCTCAGACTTTTCTGCCTTCTACAAATCAGTGTTGTACTACCAAGTTATCATGCATGCACAAGATCATTTATCTGTTCACGCACTTGTTATTGTAAAAAGTCATAAAACACAAGGCTATAGGCTTGTGTATGGGCTCGCCTAAAGACAGTTAGGAATGAAGGAATGAAACAATGAAATGTTCTAGGTGTGCAACAGCACAGGGTGGTTAAAACTACTCATGGAAGTACCTCAAAGGATTTTTTATACCACAGCAAGCTTAATTTGTGTAGAAGAGCTAGCCCCAGTATCTGGTTGATAATAAGTAGTGTTATAATGTGTCTGTGAATCAGCACTAATTTTAAAATCTATCGACAATCATCATTTCAGCACAAAACAATTCCATCTGGTATAAAATCTGGGCTTTGACTGGGCCATTCCATAACAACATGAACAATGAGAGATGAAATTCTCTTAAGTGACGTGAAGTGAGTGGGCACAGAGTTCATCTGAGTGGAACGTTCACGCAACATGATTTGAACGATTAACAAACAGAGCTTAAAGATTCTGTTTATTGATATATGCTGCCAAACACTGATTTTGCCAAAACCTTTCCGTAGGGGGAAACAACGAATATGAGTTTAAATAAGTCATCCACATTAACATGGAAATGGAGCTGACTGCAGCTGTGTTTAAATACCCTGTGCTTCATGATTGCACACAGACATTTTACAAGAATAATTACCAGAAACGGGGTCCACATTTTTGAAAAACCATCGGCATTTCCAGTGAGTATATATTTATACATGTTTAACTCTTCCCGGTTCATGATGCACAAGAGTCACCATTCTGCACTTGCTGTGTGATAATAATAATAATGATAAAAAATAAACTATATATGATAATATAAGTTGAAGTCAACTCAAATTATATAAGATAATGACAGTAAATGCTCTCATGAACCTACTGTTGGGAACCAAATCACTGCTGCTTACAGTTTCAGTCGGAAAGATTTTTCGTGAGGGAGTTACCTAGGCAACAAGAGCTGACGGCACTCCAGTGTCAAAGCGATTCACGTCACTCGTCTCTTCCTGTGTGAATGTGGCTTAAGAGTGTATATACTTTTTATGTGTACTTTGGCAGATCACATCACATTTATTTGATAGGTTTGTATCAAAGAGGATGGAGTGTTTGCTTGTTCAATTAGTTAAAAAAGAAATACTTACAGATTTTATGAGATGTACCGATTTTTTCCAATGTCTTCATTCTTAGGTGACATTTGCTAGCATAGCATGTCTCCTTAAGTCAAAGGGCTTTCACTATCATATCGAGCGATGGAGGGCCCTTCGCCACATAGCTAGATTATCTAATGAAATGTAGTATTTTGACACATTGTCTATATTTTCTTAAATATTTGAGTCTGTGCCTGTTTCCCAAAAGCAACATAAAATTAACTGGTAGAGAGTGTTCAGTGTGATGCTCACTCTGCCATTTAACAATGGTTTTTTGCAATGCTTTTGGAAAACAGTTCAGTTTACAACATGGACCAAGTGTAATGATGACATGTTCTGTAAAAAACCTTATTACCCACATTTGCCATCATTTAAAACTTGGCTGAGGAGATTAAGGAGTAAAAGTATGCGTATTTGGACGCAATCCAGAAAGAACGTGTATAGCAGCAAGAGAGAGACCGAGAGAGAATAAAATGAATTATCTCCACTGGACGGAAATAGCTTCATGTTTCAATCAAAGCCAGACTTTGTTAAAAATTAGATTTAAAAGAGAAAGAAGGGATGGGGTAATATAATGGGAATTGAGGTCGTTGGCGTTAATTATGCTTCGTATGTGATGTGTAATTAATTCAGCATGTGTTTGATTAGAGATTGATGGGTCTTCTTAAAAAAAGCAGGGTGAACTGAGAACAAAGACAGAATAAAAAAAAGCATGCAAAGGAAGGGATGGGATTTAAGAACATTATCAGAAAGGGATCATATAATGGTAAGAGCTGGGAAAATGGTCTGGAAAAAAAAGACCAGATTAGAGAAAGAGGTAATCAATTTTAAAATGATTAGAAAATGGGCTGTGACTAGAATGTGAGAAAAGATGGAAAGATTAGGCGATACAACATGCATGCAGAGATAAGCAGTGACAATGAGAGGGTACGGACAGCCAGATGGATGATAAAGCATGTAGAGTCTGTCACTTTTCAAAAGAGTGAAAATGGATTAACCTGGACAGATGAAATGTAATTCAAAATAGAATAATGGCAAAGTGTAATGGTCATCAGCAGAGCTTATCTTCATGCTGACGTATTACATCGTGTGCCTACAACTACATAACAGCCAATATGTAGCGTGGGGGTGGTGTACCTTCAGAAAGGACACTGGAAACTCTCCAGTGTTATCCAACGGGTTTTATTTTGAAAAAGTTAAGGAGATGACTGAACACATTGAGGATTAAGGCACCTCGTGCTGCTGGGGGAATTCACAGACGTGTATTTTCCAAGGTCTACTTGGGGGTTAAACCAGAAAGGAAAGTCCACAGCCACTGCACACCTTTTTCCTTAATACTGTAGAGTTTGTACAGAGCAAATTCTTTCTCAGTATTTAATTTTTGCCTCCAATGTAATATCTGGTTTATACTTTGATGTTTTAAATCATTTTTAATGCAGTGTCTTCACTCAGTGACACTCACAACATAACAGTGTTCTCAACATTATTAATTAAGAGATAATCTACAAGTAGCCAGTCATAATTGCCAAATAAACCCTGACAGAGTAATGTAGTGTACGACCCATGAATGGGTTTCTTTGGTACTAATGACCGGCTTGCTGTACATTATCCTGGTCAGTACACTGCTTCTTACTACAGATATCAATAATTTGACACGGAATATTGTTTTAAAAATTATTTAATTGTTATGATGTAGGCGGTAATGGTTCTCGCTGTGCTTGTGTGGGTTTCCACCAGGTACTCCAGTTTCCTCCTACAGTGCAGAGACATGCACAGTAGGCTAATTGACTAAAAATTGACTCTAGGTGTGAATGTGAATGATTGTGTGTTTTGCCCTGCAATGATCTGGCAAGCTGTTAAGGGTGTACCCAGTGAGTGAGTGCTAATGATGCAGTCCAAAGCATGGGTTTCCTCTGTGTGCTCTAGTTTTCTCAGTCCAAAAACATCCAAGGCACTGGCAATTCTGTATTGCCCTTAAGTGTTAATGTGAGTGTAAGTGGTTGTTGGTCTCTGTTGGCTTTGTAATGGACTTCATGCTGCCACCACAACCGTAAACAGGATAAGCCGTATGGATAGTGAATGGATGGTCCATAGCAATAGTCTCTTATGCAGAAATAACAGACCAGGGAATGCAGTAATTGACCAGTCAGACTTAAATATTCTGAATAGAATAAAAACTGAGTATTTAAATGAGCCATGCAATAATTACAGATTATTAAGAGCGCTCTCTTTATTGGATATAAAAATTCTGATGTCTTGTAACACATTATTGTTAATAATGGCTCGTGATCAAAGATTTTTGATGGTGCGGGGCAACAGTAATAAAAGAATACCCTAAAGCAAAATTAAGATGAAACATTATCACACTTGACTCATACCAAGGGTTACTTGTGAAATTTAGACTAACTCCTTAAAAAGCAGTTAACCTTTACATTCATGGAATTTTGCAACAACATACAGTCACCTAGTATACAGTCTAACATTTCTTTTAATTTCTTCTACTATATAGTCTTTGATACTGCAAATGTGTGTCATTAATCAGGGTTACCAGGTTTCAGCAAAATTTCCAGCAAGCCTACACCTTGAAGATCTGAACTTAACTAAAAATACAGAAATTGAAAGTAGAAGACACAGTTTCCTTTTTTTCTTAGCTCTTCCATAGAAACCAAGGTCACTGTGGTGCACATGCATATCTCATGAACATTATCCTTTCCGCAATCCCCCTTTCCATCAGGGTTAGAGTTGGGGTTATCTTCATAAGCACACCTTACAATAGAAATTATTCTATGAATTATAGGCGCACTGTCTGCCATCACACTTTGTCTTTGTTTGCAGAAATGTATTGGCATTAATTCTGAGTATGTGCTATAAAACATAATCTTGATATCTGGGAAGATTTTTTAAAGAATATTGGTCACACTAACCTTGCACAAGCACTGAACACATCAAACCACACCTTAGTTGACTGCAGCACGCACTTACCAGTAGCGAAGTACACACGTAGACTTCCCAGGGTCTTAGAGAAATTGCAAATTGTACATGCACACTGCCCCATGTAACACAACCCACCTACCCGAGGTCAGGCCCCCTTCGATACGTGTAATGTGGGATTTCTGTGGGACTGATTTGTTCGGCGCTCATGCAAGCTTAAGGCAACCAATTTCCAACAGTGTCATTAACTGCACTGTCTGCTGCTTGTTCTCCAAGCATGGAACAGGAATCGTACCCACCGATCTCAACAAAGACTGGGTCGCAATTGGGTGTTTCAATTTTGATACCAGACGGTGGCTATCTTGGTGAGACAATCTTGCTGTAAGACCTGGGTACAGAGTAGAACGATTGGAAGCCAACACAGCTCGAAAATCAAAAAGGTTAGAATGTATTAAATTCATAAAACATTATCAATAATTTGACTAAGTTTATCATAAGTTTCTCAAGATATTTTAGTTTAAAAAAGGTTCTACATAGTTGAAATTTAGCAAAATTATTATTTATTATTATTCGAATATAACTTTCAAAAGTAAAGTGGTCTCACCAAGATGGTGGCGATTCGGGCACTTTTTTAAAAAAAAGTTTTGCTATATGCAAACAGTAGGATGTGCGATCCAGCCATTTTTTGAGATCAGTGGCTGTATGTTAGCAGGAATTTTGCCCTTGTTGCAGTTCCCAATTACATTAACTATTATTGACCTAATAATGCAATAATGACCACAACTCTCACTACATCTATAAAGAGAACAGAGCAAAACATAAATATCATAATTTTTACTTTCTTTAGCACACACAAGAGGTAATTAGTTTTTCCAATAGAATTAAACAGAATTATATTTGAAGATATGTGAAGATTAATATGTTTTGAACAATTGATATTATGAGGGTCAGAACCACCTGCCCCTATTCGAAGATGCCACTTATTATCATGTCTCCAATGATTATATGGTACCAGTTTCCATATTTACAGCAGTCATATCTTAAGCTATTCATTCTACTCAAGATTCTATTCATATGAAGCGCACCATCCTTAGTGCTACAAGGCTATAGTGTAAACATTCATTGAAACCTGTATATTATATAACAATTTAGATTATTATATGGCGGTGTACATGAAGGAAAATCTGTAATGGGCCTCTCAGTTAAGCTATGAAGATTTAAATTTAAATTTTTTTTCCTCGCTTAAGATTTAATGCATAAATATGATATTTAAAATTTTCTTACATCAGTTTTCTATTTTCAGAATGCCTAACACAAGTTATGTTCACATGTACATATACTGTATGTATAGCTGGGTATCAGGCAGTGCTGAGTTATATCTGGCTGAGTTTATTTGTTGGTTATTTTGTGCTGTATGCTGAGATAATGGTTGCAGTCGGGTTTAACAAGCTCACAGTCATCGTGATTGTTAACACTCAGGTTGACCTTCAGCTCAGAAAGGTCTTGTTTTCAACAATCAGCACCTGTGCCAGCTGACGAAAATGATACCCCAGTTTGATGGACAGCATGCTGGATGAGTTCCTGCTGCTGTGTTACAGTACAGCTTTTGGTTGTAGGAGTTCACATGAATACCAGTTTGTTGATATTTTATATATATTTTTTACTCTGGTTTCCTCCCTCAGTCAAAAGACATGCACAATAGGCTAACTGGCTGTTCAAAATTGCCCCTAGGTGTGAGTGTGAATGTGAATGGTTGTGTGTTTGCCCTGTGATGCCCTGTGATGGTCTGGTTCTATTTATTCACTCATTCACTCATTTGCTGGGGTCATGGGAAGGCTTGTGTTAGTCTCAGCCAATGCTGGTTGAAGGCAGGGTACACCCTGAACATCTTGCCAGACCATCGCAAGGCAACACACACAGCCATTCACACTCACACCTAGGGGCAATTTCTAAAAGCCACTTAGCCTAATGTGCATGTGTTTGGACTATGGGAGGAAACTGGAATATCTGAAGGGAATCCATGCAAGCACGGGGAGAACATGCAAACCCCTCACACTTGCTGTGATGCGGACGTGCTAACTAAACTGCGGTGGTCCTATTTAATGTTCTCAAATTTATTCTCTTATTTTCTGACTTGGATTAACTGATAAATAACAGTTTTCATGTACATCTACATGTCACTGTATATTGATTATACATATGTATCCCATCACCACAACATAAGTCCGAATTCACCAAACTAAATCTTAATTTGATTTTCTCTAAAAGTTTTATCTCATGCCCTTGCCCAGAGCCAGCCTCCCCGAGACCCTAATTAGGATTAAGTGGTTCAGAAAATGAATGAATGAATGAGTTTTATCTCATCTCATCTCACTGCTTAATTCTGTATTAGGGCCATGGTGAGACTTGAGTCCATCCCAGCCGACTCTCGGTGGAGAAGGGCTACACCCTGAATGGCTCGCCAGATAATCGCAGGGCCAACACACACTACCTTTCGTGCATATCAAGAATATCCAATTAGGCTAATGTGCATGTCTTGGGATTGTGGGATTTAAGCTCCAGGACGTAGCCCACACATGCACAGGGAGAGCATGCCAACTCCACACAGAACCCAGGTCTTGAACCCAGGACCTTCTTGCTGCGAGGTGGAAGTGGTAATCAGTATGCCATAAATTTGTTAAACTTGCAGTTCATTTTTTTGTCATATCTTCATTCATTTTTCACAGATTTAAAATCTGAGAGCCCCCTCTATTTATATATGTACTCAAAAATCTAACTGGTGCTTTAATACTCATTTTGTGGTGATGGGTCACATATGTTAAACGTTTGATGCATCACGCATTCTGTACATTCATATTGACTGTGTCTGCAGTAACTGGTCATTTTGATATCGTCAGCCATTAAACCCTATAACTTGTGCTATGTTCAGATAAGGATTTATTTATCAGATTAACAAAGTGATTATAAATGAGTTGCCTGATCTTGTGGTAATCACAGCTTTAAAAGTCAAAAGTGTTCAGAATTTTCAGTATGGTGGTAGCCACTGCTTTCATTGCAAAGTCCTGTGCAAAGGCTAATGATGATGTGTTTTTAGTCATACACTTTAAAATATCTGAAGGAAATGCACATTCTCATTCTTACTCATTTGCAGAACCGCTTACTTCTACTAGGGTCGTAGGGAGGCAGGAGACTATCTCGGCCAACACTGTGAAGGCGGGGTACACCCTGAACAGCTCGCCGGACCATCGGACCAACTATTCACACATACATCATTGCGGGGCCAACAAACACACACTTACACCTAGGGACAGTTTGGCAATTCAGCCAATTAGCCTAGTGTGCATGTATTTGGACTGGAGTACCTGGAGGAAACCCATGTAGGCACTGAGAGAACATTTAAATCCCACACAGAAATGCCCAAGCCTGGGATTCGAACCCAAGACATTCTTGCTGTGAGGCGGACGTGCTAAACACTACACCACCACGCCGCCATGGGAATGCTAATATTCCTTTTTTTCTTTCACTGTGTCTTAACATGTTTATAAAATATCACCATGTTAAGGCTAGCTAGCTGTGCCTTGCTCAGTGTAGACATGTTTGTACAATTTTAACCACTTCAACATTAAATAGGTCTTGTCTTTGCTTTTCTTTGATCAACCACAGTTGGCTTTATCTAAAAAAAGCTTTAATAATTTTTATCTATCTGCACTGGATATTTTAAATGTAATCCACTCAGAAATAACCATGAGGCAGTTAGAGTGCCATGGGCAATTTTTCATCAAAGTAAACATCGGTATTTCTACATTTTCTGGTTCCTGATATTACATATGTACCTGCAATTATTGCTGGCATGATAATATTAATAATAATAATAATAATAATAGTAATAATAATAATAATAATAAGTACTTAGCTGAGCAATCTAGGTAAATGGATAAAAATTCAGCATTAACAGCACTGTAATGTGTAAAAGTGTGCTCATCATGTGAGGTGGTTTTGTTCATATCAGCACAATATATGCCCCAGGCAGTGCTTTTTCTGCCTCGTCTGAACGCAGTTTATTACGTTCTAGCATCCTAGCGAGAATTCTAGAACCCAACATTCCAATTTTCTCACACCTCCAAGGCTGAGCGCTGTAATAGAGCCAGATGAAACAACACACCCCAAACTGCCCTCATTACATGACAACTTCACAACAACCACATGCCTTTATTTATTTCTTTTTTTAAACCCAGAGCCCCTTACTGCTGAATTGATGCTATTTGTCATACTCGAACCTCTCCAGCCTATTTTACTGCTGCACTCTGCTGACACTCGCTCATGGACGTCACAGGCCTAGCTCAATTTCCCTCTGGCCAGCAGCAGAGGGACTTGCTGGAGAAATTATTTAAGGGCCTAATTATGAAGTCTGATATTAGAATTGCGCTGTTCTTATATACTTGCATTGCAGGACACTCTGAACCTCTTTCTTCCTCTCGGAAAGATTATGAGCAGTAGAAAGTGAGCTAGAGAAATGAAAAGTATAGTGGGAATTAGAAGTAAAGGTTTCAGAGGCTATTAGCATGCCACGGTTTGTCTAGGGCCGTTGGGGGAAGGAGTGAGTAGAGCTGGCCACTTCAGCGTATTAAACATTGAAGAGAATAAATGGAAGTGGTCTACTGATTCAATTATTGTTTAAATGTGCAGGAGACATAGAGGGAGTAGAACACTGAGTGATGAAGAGACTGAACATAAACTGGCAAGAGTGTGAAAGGCTGGAGGCTAGAGGGATGGAGAGAAATCCAAGAGTTGGGAAGGATAAATAAATGTGATGCAGAGTGAAAAATATTGCTTACGTCAAGCAACTGTTTATATTTGTGTGTTTGTGTGTATGTGTGTAATGTATAGTATTTATTTTTCATCTTATTTTTTTCTATGTACACCTAATGAATGAACCATGGTGGAGGAATAAACAAATGTAAAAGATTACTTAACCTGTTTACATTTATAAATAATAGAATTGAACTAATCCTATTTATTAGTTAGTCCACTGGACACTGTGCTGCCACAGTTCTGGAGTCCTCAGTGTCCAAAAACCTATGTGACTAAAAAAATTGTTAGTAATAACAAATGGAGAGAGCTGGTTTGCAAGTTGAGTGTATTAATAAATCAAAGTAAAACAAATGATTATACAAACACTTTTATAAATCATGAACATAAACATATCTATAATGTAGTGTGGAGGTGCTCTCTGCTTTTACTGCAAGTAAGATATATCAGTTGGGTAACTTCAAGATGTCTGTATAAGCCAGTTCTTTAAACCAGTCTTAGACAGTAAACTTGTTAGACAGTATCCTTGTTGCAAGTTGACCCGTGTAACACTCACTCACTGACTTACTCAACTGCTTAATCCTACTAGTTTCGCAGTGAGGATGAAGCCTATCTCAGCCTCCACTGGGTAAAGGCAGGGTACACCCTGAACAGCCTGTCATTGCTTATTAGTACTTTCCAAGTTTTTTTAGACCACCTGTCACATTTAAGAGAAATATAAATTGTTTTTGGCCATGGATTCATGTACTATACCCTGCGATGGCCTGGTGAGTTGTCCAGGGTGTACACTGCCCTCGCCCAGAGTTGGCTGAGATGGGCGCCAGCCTCCACGCAACCCTAATTAGAATTAAGCGGTTTAGAAAATAAACGAATGGATAATTGATTTTAACCTTAGTTTTTGTGTTTTTTTGTTAGCAGGGTTATGCAAAATTTGTGTGCAGATTTTTATTAAATTTCTACCAGAGGAGGGACTTTGGAGAAGGAAGAATCCATTAGATTTTGGAGATGATCCGCATTAAGTTTTGGATCAAGGAATTTTTAAAAGGTTTCTTTAACATTGTTAGCATTTAATATTATCATATTATGACACATAATGTTACATTATACTCTATATTTTAAAATTAATGTAATGTTAAATAAAACACATGTAATGTCTTTGTCTTTTGGCTTTGTGCTTATAAATATGTATAAAAAGTGCTTTTTGATGAAATGGGGATGAAGAAAAGAAGAATATTCAGAAGACACAAATGAACAACATTAGTACATACACACAAAATTTCGACTGTAAGAAGTTAATCGCTTTTCATAGTATTGTGCTGTAATGTTTGTCTGTTCCTCTGGGCGAATCATTTCTAATTCCCCAAAATCCCAGAGGATCTCTGATGCACTTTTTAATGGGATTTAAATCAAGATTAGAGTCAGAATATATGAAGCTTTCTTGAGTTATTTTATCTGTATATTTCTGAGTGGTTGTTTGCCCGTTTTCTCAGCGGATCACTTCAGTATCTTGGAACATGAGAGTACAATTTCTTCCATGTCCTGCTACATGGCGGCATGGCGGCGTAGTGGTAAGCACAGCTAGAAGGTCCTGGGTTCAGGTCTCGAGGTCAGACATTTCTATGTTCTCTGTTACATGGTTTTCCCAGGGTACTTTGGTTTCCTCCAACAGCCCAAAGACATGCACATTAAGCTAATTGGCTGCTTCAGATTGACCCGAGGTTTGTGTTGGCCCTGTGATGGTCTGGTGAGCTGTTGAACGTGTACCCCACCTTTGCCCAGTGATGGCAGAGAAAGGCTCCAGCCTCCCTGTGACCCTAATATGATTAAGCAGTTTGGAAATTGAGTGAGTGCCCTGCTACATTACTATCATTAAAAAAGTAAATTTGAAGTGGATAGATGTACTGGAAATTTTAGATAAGAAAAGCAGCAGAATTTCTGCTTATTTCTCCTCTGTGTATATGAAGCTATGTATATACATCCACAAAAAGAAAAAACTAACAAATAAATAATAAAATATGCGAACCCATAAACAGAAGAATTAACAGCCAGATAAATAAATATATGCAAATGGATAAACAGAAAATTTAACAAGCAAAAATACAAATAAACAAACAACAAACAAACAAATAAATACATCAGGATCCTTTAACACTTCCAATTAAATGAAACAAGTGCTGTATGGAGATAATTCAACAATGTAGGAGTTACGTCAGTGATGAGGACTTGACTGCTGTCCCCCCCTACCCCTGTCTATCGTGTCAGTGTTTTTATCCCATTTAAAGATGCATCAAGGTAGCGGATGGGTCCACGAATCCAGTTCCTGAGGGTGAACACTCTAGAGTAGCGAGCTTTGATGCTGAGTGGAGCACTGAGACCTGAAAGACACACATAGAAAGAGAGAGTTAGTTTAGTTTGGCATGCGTCATGACCACACACATACGCCTGATTTCATTCCATTTCACACACGCACGCACACACACACACACACACACACACACACACACACACACAAAACCCAAATTGTCCACTTTTCACTCATGAGCACTGTTCACTGGCCAAAGTCGCAAGTCGATGATGCATAAATACATGAGCAAGGCATTGTAAATTGTTGACTTGGATGCAGCTGGAAGCACACACACACACACACACACACACACACACACACACATACTTTTGTATATGTGAGTCCATTTACAACATATTACACGCACAGAAGCTCTCTAGCTCATGCCGATGGCATTTCGATTTGCTAAAACAAAAAGCAAAGTATTATTTTGGTATACGAAAATGGGTGTAGAAAAAAAACAGTTGATGAAGTGAAAAAGTACATTCGACTAATGGTACTATATTGGCTCATGTGTTGAAACCATAAGGCATCTCACGGTTTTATAGCAGACTTTGTGATCATGATGCTCCAACCTCGGTTGGCAATAAGTGCATAATGAATAAGAGGCCTCTCTTGTCCAGTCACCTGCTGAACGGCTCATTGGGAATTCATGCTTTTGTATTCACATCAGGTCTCTTTTTTGTGTTGCAGGATGACAACTCCATGTTCTTCCAGTTCGGGCCGTCTATAGAGCAGCAGGCCTCCGTCATGCTCAACATCATGGAGGAGTATGACTGGTACATCTTCTCCATCGTAACTACCTATTACCCCGGGTATCAAGACTTCGTCAACAGGGTGAGAAAGATACCCTGTAATGTCTTATTTTACATATTTATTCTGTAAAGCCCCCCCTAGGTGGCACAGAGGTGTGGTGGTTAGGTGGGCTGGAAGGCAGAAACAGATGAAACAGTATCTCTGTGACAGGAAAATAGTATATAGATTGTGGTACAGGGTTGATAAGGTGGCAGTTGGGAGATAAATATTTGTTGTATTTTGATAGGACACATAATGTGGAACTACACTATATAATAAAGAGAAAGTAGCTTGACAGGTTGATTATTAGCACTTAGATTATAAATTGCATATAATTTGGAGTCGTGGTGGTAGCATGTGAAAATGAAAGCCGGTCATTTCATATCAAAATTTAATGTCTTGAATGGAGCTCTGATTGATAATCATGGCTCTGTGTAATACTTTCAAGGGCTTTTCTTTAAAGTGCTCATACCATGCATGAGAAAATCTAAATTTACTCTATTTTGTTCACTGGTGTCATAATAAAATTATGTCCTGCTATATGATCATGTCTTACTTCTGAATACCAGCAAATTAGGTTAAGCCTATTTTCTATTCCCTCTTTTCTATCAGGCAAGCTGAAGTGAGTTGTTTTCCTGACAGTGAATCTCATTACAGAACTAACAGCAAAGTGCAAGCAGTTAACAATCTTCCTTCTCAAATCTTTCAGTACCTTCAGTATAAAAATCTACAGATTTGTTTTATGAGCTCTGGAAAATATGTACCATCATACTTATTTATTATAGCCATCAGACTATATTCCACATCTGCCCTACAGAACACTTTCATGTTAAAATATTTGTAACACATATTACCAGCACATGTCCTTGTTTCATCCATCCATCCCATTCATTTTCTGAACCGCTCAATCCTAATCTTAATCCCGTCTCAGACGACCGTGGACGAGGGCAGAGGTCTTTGTTTCATTAAAATAATATTCCAATCCTCCCTCCCTGAGAGCCTGGCTAATTATGCTCTCTTCCATGTCACTTACAAATGACTCTAGCCAATCATGGGTGTCTGTGAGTTTATGCATACAAGGGGACAGATAGCACTTTCCTCCCAGTTTGTTACCCTGCCCCTAAGTTTTCGTGGGCAGCAGTTTAAAAAAATGCAGTCAGTTGGCATCACATGCCTAAGAGGATGGATGTGCTTACTTTCACCCTCCCTCATTGGGTAGCTGCCTTGTGATAGAGAAATACTCCTTAAAGGAGCTGGGAATTGGCTACGACTAAACTAGGGGAGAATATCAATAAATAGGATGTAAAAAAATAGATCGATGGATAGACGGATAGATGGATGGATAGATAGATGGATAGATATGATACAAGATAAACTAATGATTGAAAAAAGTGGATCTACTATGGGCAGTGCTTATATAAAGAGATAAACTGTTCCAGAGATTAGACGCAGCCACCGCAAAGGCTCAGTCACCTCTATTTTTGTGTCTGTATCTCATAACATCCCAGAGCATCTGGCTTGTTCACTTCAGTTTTCTAATTGGGTTAGGGAGATGCAGGAGTTCAGCTATATAAAATGATGCCAGCCAATTCAAAACCCTTAAAAACAAGAATTAAACAAAAAATCAATTCTGAAGTGGACAGGAAGCTGGTGGAGAGAGGCCAATACTGCTGTTATGTGATCACACTTACTTTTTTCTGTTAGAAGACAATCGGGTGCATTTTGTACCGTCTGCAGATGCCAAAGAGACAACTGTACTCGCATACAAAATAAGTTACTGTAGTTTAACTGAAAAAAATAAAAGCATGATCATTCTTTAGTAATAAGCTGTATATATTAGTGGTAAAACTATAGAAACATAATATATATAATAGCCATTGTTGATGTTGTTGTGACCTCCATCATATTCATGATGTCATCATCATTATCATAGTTTCCCTTTTGTCACAAGATCGGCCTTAGGGAATGTTATTGGAGACGTTGCTCCAATAAACATCTAAAGTTAATTTTGTCCATCATGACTTTTCTTGCTTGAAGCTGGTTTACTCCCCTGAGATCTATTTGCAAAAATCTATTTGAAGTTTGTCTATCAAACAAAACTTGCACTTGTTGTGCATCATTTTTCATACAGCAAGACTTGGTCCAATTATTTGAGTCTGCTTAATCCAAATTAGGGTCGCCGGGAGGCTGGCGCCCATCTCAGCCGACTCCGGGCAAAAGTGGGGTATACCCTGAACAGCAACGCCCGAGCCTAGAAATCAAAACCAGGCCTTTTTGCTGTGAGGCGGACGTGCTAACCACTGGTCCACTGTGCCACCCTATTTGAGGAACTGTAGATGACAAAAACTTTCGAATGGGTAGTGAACCAGTAATTTCATACAGCCGTTGGCTTGATATCTTAAATGCCCAGTTAAGTTGACCTTCAGCTTGAGTTGCTGGGTCTACACCTTTCTTCCTGTCCTTATGAGGGGGTGTGTTCTTGCAAGTGTATCCACTGGACACCATTATCCTCAGGAGACCATTACATATGTTCCATAAAGCCTCTGTAATTCTTTGGCGGAAAGATCCCATGCTTGGATACTATAAAGTAACCGAGAGTGAACACATGTATTCTTGTAATCTTCACTCTTGTACTGAGGTGGAGTAAGAACTTGTTTCATCTCATTCCATTTCTGAAATGCAGAAGAAACTCTGAGGTGTAAGAAAGCAGATGACAGTTCTGTGTTGGTTATTTCATATCCTAAAAAGCAGAAACCCCTGAGATTCCTATTATGGTTGTTCACAGTTATTATGGATTTTTTTTTATTCTTGATTGTTTTATCAACATTAAAGGCCATACTTAATTATCATAACGTGTCGTTTATAATGTATAATACCAAAATATTAAAATATATAATACAATCAAAATTAATAGGGTGGCACTGTGGTGTAGTGGTTAGCACTTCTGCCACACAGTAAGAAGTCCTGGGTTTGATTCCCGGGCTTGGTGCGTTTCTAAGTGGAGTTTGTACGTTCTCCATTTGCTTGCATGGGTTTACTCCAGGTACTCCGGTTTCCTCCCACAGTCCAAAAACATGCACAGTAGGCTAATTGGCTGTTCCAAATCACCCCTAGGTGTGAATGAGAGTTGGCTGAGATAGGCCCCAGCCTCCCCGTGACCCTAATTAGGATTTGCAAAATGAATGAATGAATGAATAAAAATAAATAAAATTACGTGAATAAAAAATAGAGTGACTGTTTGATTAAACTCAAGGATCACTGTGTCTTGGTGCACTCCTATTCTCATTAAAGTAAAGGTTTTATGAATGATGCCATCAAACATAATTCCCACTGCATTCGGTTAAATCAGTATAATTATTTCGTTTTGATGAGGATGATGAAGACATTGTGTCATGTTTTTCACCCACAGATCCGGAGTACCATAGAGAATAGCTTTGTGGGCTGGGAACTGGAGGAGGTGTTGCTGCTTGATATGTCAGTGGACGATGGCGACTCGAAGATTCAGAACCAGCTGAAGAAGCTCCAGAGCCCTGTTATACTTCTCTACTGCACTAAAGAAGAGGCTACCACCATTTTTGAGGTGGCGCATTCTGTTGGCCTCACAGGATACGGGTACACCTGGATTGTACCAGCACTGGTAGCAGGGGACGCCGACAACGTGCCCAATGTCTTTCCTACAGGTCTACATAAAATATAACATTTACATCTAACAAGTGCTATATGATAAAAAGGGTTAACTGTTGAATAAAGAGATAAAAAAAACTGTGCAACATTATTTCTTTTTATTTTTGTCAGGTCTGATCTCGGTGTCCTATGACGAGTGGGACTATGGACTGGAGGCACGTGTGCGTGATGCTGTGGCAATCATCGCCATGGCAACCTCCACTATGATGATGGACAGAGGTCCCCACACACTGCTGAAGTCTGGTTGCCACGGTGCTCCTGAAAAGAAAGGCCCAAAGGGGGGAAACCCGAATGAAGTTCTGAGGTGAATCACCTTAACACACACACACACGCGCACACACACACACACACACACACACACACACACACACACACACACACACACACACACACACACACACATGTTATCTGGATTTACTAAGAAAGTGAAACTGATGTGCTTGGCCTTATTTCCTTCTGCCCTGTTTAGCTTTTTAGCTATGACTAATACTCACCATAATGATTACAGAATGGACAAAGTGTTCCTACACGCACACACACACACACACACACACACACACATACACACACAAACAAACACAAACATATGCACACATATCTCTTGGAAGCACTTAGGTGGACTCAATTTGTCTTCGTCAATTCAAGGAAAGAGAGATAGAGGGTGAGAGAGTTACTGTGGCTGTGATTTAAGTGCACTATCAGGGAAAGCTAATTTACTTCAGCAGAAAATTTAATGGCACCAGAAATCCATTTCCTGTTTATTGGTGACCTGGAAAATTATGTTGTTTAAACTCTCAGTCACCTTGCAGGTCATTCTTACTTTCTTAGTATCCTTCGTGTTTAACTGCATGATATAACAGAGGACCTACATCTTACAGTATCCTAGTTAAGGTAATTGAAACAGATAAGAGTGCGTGGCTTGCATTGCTAGGGCTGGTACAAGAGGTAGAGTTGCCACCTCATAGCTCCAGGGTTCCTGGTTTGATCCTGAGATGAGGAACTACTGTAAAAATACACAGCACCCACTGCGGGCCTGGTGTACTACCATTCATTCATTCATTCTCCTTAAGACTCCTTGGACAATATATAAATACAATTCAAGACTCCTCAATTTAACAGAATACAATTCAAGACTCCTCGGGCAATATAGATGAACTGACTGATGTTGTATGTAGCTACATCACCTTTTGTAGAGACAACATTATTCCAACTAAGGTTGTGACACTTTTCCCTAATAACAAACCTTGGGCATCGTCAGCACTTAAGGGCCTGATTCAGAAAAGGAAAAATGCTTTCAAGGAGGGTAATGTGACTGAGGTTAAAGAAACTAAGAAGGAGATTCGGTCTGAAATTAGAAAGGCCAAACTTAAGTATAGAGACAAGGTTGAATCTGAGTTATGCAGTAATAACTTAAAAGAGGCCTGGAATGGCATGAAACTTATGACTGGGTGTACTAATAGTGGTCATAGGGACATTGTCCTGGCCGGTTTTAATTCTGACAAACAGTTGGCTGATGAGTTAAACTCTTTCTATTTAAGATTTGATAATCATGACTTTACTGATACAGTGAACACATTAAAGGAAATTACCAGAGCCCCTCCTGCTGTTGTTTTGGATGTCCAATGTATGGAAAAACACTTAAAACAGACCAAAAAAACGAAAAGCCCTGGATCTGACAACATTTGTGACTATGTTCTTGCAACTTGTGCTGGACAGCTGTGTAATATTTTCCATTTTATTTTCACATTGTCCCTTCAACAACAAAAGGTCCCTAAGTTATGGAAAACGTCCACTATTGTCCCTGTCGCAAAGACAAAAAATCCTTCAGCATTAAATGATTTCAGGCCTGTAGCTCTGACATCCTTAGTAATGAAGACGCTGGAAAGACTCATTAAAAATCATGTGTTATCTCAAGTTGAGGAATTACTGGATCCCCTTCAGTTCACCTATAGGCCTGGTAGAGGTGTGGAGGACGCTACTGTCACACCGCTACATTTTTTTGCTTCGCCATCTTGAGGGTTCAAAAGTTCAGGCCAGACTGTTGTTTGTAGATTTCTCATCTGCTGGTAATACTATTCAGCCACATCTTTTAGCAGAAAAGCTAATCAGTCTTTTTAACCTGGATTTTAATCTTGTGGGCTGGATACTGGACTTCTTGACTGATCGATCCCAGTGCGTAAGGGTAAATGGCTGCTTTTCAAATCGGCTGTAGTCCTCCTATGGATCTCCTCAAGGATGCTGTCTCTCCCCTCTGTTACACATCCTGTACACAAATGTCTGTCGCAGAAATTATGCAAATAGACACATTATTAAATTTGCCGATGACTCTGTCATTGTTAGTCTTCTTCAGGGGAACGAGCTGCTTCATGGGCCTGTTGTGGATGACTTTGTATCTTGGTGTGATGAGACCTTCCTTTAACTGAACTGTATCCAAAACAAAGTCCTTGCCCTGTACTGACTTGCATCAAAGGTACAGATATTGAGCTAGTGAATAGCTATAAATACCTGGGAGTGGTTGTTGACAGCAAATTACACTTTGATGTTCATATTGCTTCTATAACAAAAAAAGTCCAGCAACGACTCTAAGGAAAATGAACTCTTTTAATGTCTGCTCAGAAATGATGACCCTCTTTTATAGAAGTTTTATTGAATCTGTTTTTATGTTCTGTATCATTGCTTGGTATGGAAACCTGACCCTGGCTAATAAAAAGAGGCTTGGTAACCTGGTTAAAGTGGCCAGTAAGGTTATAGGGAGGAGTCAAACCCAACTCTCTGACCTGTACAGTAGACAAGAGCTCAGGAGGGCTTCCTTGATTTTGGAGTGTGCTGATCACACCCTCTAAAATGAATTTGTATTGTTGCCCTCAGGCCGTAGGTACAAGGCACCCGCTCTTCGGACTAAAAGAATTAAGGCCTCTTTTTCCCCCACTGCCATTCAGGTGTTGAATAGCAAGAAACTCATCTGTTCAGGCACCTAGCACTTGCACTTTGTATTTCATGCCACTTATTTATTTACTCAATTATAATTTACCTAATTAGAATTCATTTTAAATCATATTTTATTCTTATTATTGGTTCTTTTAATCTGCCATGTGATATGTGATATGTGTTATGTAACATTGGGACATTGTGTGTAAATATGTGTACTGTGTTGTATGTTTTGATGGAAGCATGTATTTTCCTAGCTGCAAAATCATTTTCCCGCCTTGGGACAAGAAATATACTTTGACTTCATCATTCATACCCCGGGGTCTCTTCCCGGTTGGACATGTCCGAAACACCACATCAGGGAGCTGTTTTGGGAGGCATTCTAATCAGATGCCCGAGCCACCTCAACTGGCTCCTCTCAATGCAAAGGAGCAGCGGTTTTACTCCGAGTTCCTCCCGGATGACGGGGCTTCTCACCCTATCTCTAAGGGAGAGACCTGCCATCCTGCGAAGGAAACTTATTTCAGCCGCTTGTATTCGCAATCTCGTTCTTGTGGTCACTACCCAAAGCTCGTGACCATTGGTGAGGGTAGGAACTTAAATTGACTGGTAAATTGAGAGCTTTGCCTTCTAGCTCAGCTCCCTCTTCACCACAATGGACCGGTACAAGCTGCACTTTAAAGCAGAGGCTGCACCGATCTGACTGTCAATGTCCCACTCCATCCTTTCCTACAAGACCCCGAGATACTTGAACTCCTCCACTTGGGGCAGGAACTCATTTCAGACTCTGAGGGAGCATTCCACCCTTTTCCGACTGAGAACCATGGCCTCAGACTTGGAGGTGCTGATTCTCATCCCAGTCGCTT
>JAOUQZ010000026.1:8830892-8845308 GCA_028564935.1 Neosilurus hyrtlii
GAGGCTGGCGCCCATCTCAGCCGACTCTGGGCAAGGGCGGGGTACACCCTGGACAGCTCGCCAGGCCATCACAGAGCGGCTTTCTACCAGTCAGAAATAAATAAAAACCACAAATTAATAATAATGTCTATTATTCCAAGATAGCTAACCGGCCTGACCCACTATTTGTTGACAGGCAACTGCTAAAATTGGTCTAAGACTCTCTTTTATATTAAACTCAAATTCCTTTGTGACACCAAAGTTTGATGAAATTTTCACAGCATATTTACCTCTGCCAAGGTTAAATTTTCATCAGTATGAGGTTATTTGTTTGCCTGTCTGACTGACTTCTTGTCCATAGGTTTTGAAAGACAGATCAGTCTGAAATTTTTATGATGGATAGGTGATCACCTAAGGATATTCACATTACATTTTAGTGAGAATTTACACACTGATGATGTCACAAAAAATTATGAAAATTAAAAAAATTCAAATCTCTTATAATGCCTCCCACCAAAAACTGCCACCACTGCCCCCAATATCTAAACAAACTTTGCTATATATGTTTCAGATGACAGGCTTTTATATTAGACCAAATTTAATCCAGAACTGACCTGATATTTAAATTTAGCATGGGAAATCAAATTTTTTGCAACTGTGGTAGTAAAGCAGGCCCAACATGCTTTGCTGTGTACTTAATTTTTATGGTTTGCACTCTCTTATTTCTTTTGTTTTTCCTTCACCAAGATGTAACTCAAAAACTAGCGGGCTAAACCAGCATATCAACTTGCTAATAGTTATCAAAAAAATCTCCCATTCGAGTATAATAAAAGAGAAAATACCTTAGAAGAAATCTATCCTGGTATATCAACAAAAAATGTGAACTTTAAAGGAATAGAGGAAGGTCATCCCAGAATGTCATCACTGCTTTATGTTTTTGTTTTGCTATTCATTGTTCACAATTTAAAAACATTAATTGTGTCATGGATTTTCTGTCAGCTTACATCTACTTTTGTTATTTTTCAGAAACCAAACTGGAGATTCAGGGATCTATATCAAGCGCTGTTGCAAGGGCTTCTGCATAGACATCCTCAAGAAGATCGCTAAATCTGTGAAATTCACTTACGACCTCTACCTAGTGACCAATGGGAAACACGGCAAGAAGATCAATGGCACATGGAACGGCATGGTGGGCGAGGTAGGGCTGAAAGCCAGAAAACAGTGCTCTGTGTTTAATAGTTCAACAAACTTCTTTGCAACATAGGCTAGGAGGGATTTGCATCTAGACACAATAATGAAATATTAACGTTAATTAACATCAGCATCTTTTTTATTTCTCTTAAAATTGTATGCCTTCTTCTGTTCCTTAAAACCTGATCTCTGACTTTTCCACTGTCTATGAATTGGTATTGCACTACCAATTTATTGTGCATGCACAATATACTGATAAAATTATTGTTATTGAAAACAGACACAGAACCAAAACAAGATGTTTAACAGGTGAATAAGGGGTACTAAGCCAATGAGCTGGAATGGATTCCCTGGGAAACCTATGAATTCGGCCATAATGAATTGAAAATGAAAGATAAAACACATAGGCTAGTTACTAGTAAATGGGCACCTTTAAAGGTAAACCATAAGATTCTATCTAGAACCTTTAAGAGTTTCTAATCAGAAAGAAAACTGTCATGTGTCATACTTATGGATGGACAGTGGATTTAATTCTTTTTTTTTTTTTAAAGTCCAACTTAGGCAAAGGACCTTTGCATCACTTTGGAGGGCTACATTTTGCAGACTGTACCTTTAAACTGGAGAATAGTTTGTATCACAAAAATATGAGAAGAAAGGAAGAGAGTGTATTAAATATTTGATTTTAAAATGCTGTTTAAGATGTATCCCACACAGTGTGTCCACTCCCCCACTTATCCTACTGCTGAGGCTCTTTTCTCGGCTCATCTTTCTTCTCCACGGTTATTGAAAGACCCAGCAAAATCATCGATTGAAAACATGCACATGCCTCTGTTCACTGAATAAGCGCAATTTTCGTCTGATGCCTATTGAGCTCATCAGCACGAGTACAGTGAGACACTGCATTATGAAATGCCTGGCGTTGGGTAGAATCTGCCATTGCTTCAGGTGGTATTGGAGTTGCTCATGCATGTGAGCCAATATTCGCAACAAGATGCCTATCAGAATAATTTAATTTGAAATGAGGTGATCAGCATGCTCGCTGGGTTTCGTCGAAGGAGAATTTGCATTTCTGTGATGCACAAACTGATGTGCTCGTTGGAAGTCAGTGAGGGCGTGGGTGCTGACTTTATTCAAGGAGAAACAAAATATGCATAAGAATCTTTTAAAAGTGGATTAACATTTTGACTCTTTTTAACTTAGAGGTTAAGTAATTATTAATCTAATATAATGCATAAGTGTTGGAAGACGACTATCTGTTATTGCAGAAGCTATTACTTAAATTTATATACCTCCTTATTATTAATTAATTAGTCGTTATTCTGGCTGGCGTGTAATTTTTGATGGAACATCAAGTGATTGTTTTTCAAGCTGGTAATGTGTGACTTAGCAGTGTGAGAAAACGAGTGTGGTGAAAAGAGAGAGTGAGTCAACGGCATAAAGACAGTATGATAGTGAGATATGATAGATGAACAGAGAGAGAGAGAGAGAGAAAGAGAGAGAGAGAGAGAGAGAGATCGAACTGAAGTCCAGCTGGTATTTTAATTCCAATTAGAAATAATATTTGCTGCAGATTGCAGTCGCAGTCGTTTATGCTCGTGTCTAACTCCTTTTCATTTAGTGTCATCTTAATTATCGTCACATCAGTCACGACGTTTGGCTAGGCCACTGCTTTCAGCTCAACGGCTCATTGCTTAATAAACTACACGGGATAACTGAAGACTTTTATAAGACATTTTTACACAAGCACACACATATTTCATGCAGAAGATAATATCGGTTAAGTTAATGGGAATGAGAATGGCAGCAGAGAGATAAAGAGAAAGTGTGCTAGTTAAAGATAAGGCGAAGAGAGGCCGGGCAGTATCTCAGTAGCATACGTTCCCCTTATTAATTCAGTGTGTTGCATCCCATTTTCCTGTGTAGCCCAAGGCCTCTGATATTTAAAGCTAAATATACCTAAGCTGAAGAAAGGGTCTAGGGAAGGGCGAAAAAGTGGATAGAGAAGAAGGGCGAGAAAAAAAACTAAACAAAACAAGGATGTCACAATTTCCACATACACTGACCTGCTGTAGTAACCTAATTTCTCCTTTACCTTCAATCACTTTGCTCTGCTTTCCTTCTCTTTCTTCCTTTGTGTTTTTACTTGCTCTTTTTCTGTTCTGTTTTTCTTTTATTCGTTTTGCCAGCTGGTCTGTTCATGTATCTTAAAACTGTGTCAGCTTCCTTTAACCCTTTTTTTTTTAAATGTATGACTCTTGTGTTTTTACTCCCCATACTGTAGGTGGTGGTTAAGAATGCTCACATGGCAGTGGGTTCTCTGACCATCAATGAGGAGAGGTCAGAGGTCATTGACTTCTCTGTCCCCTTCATAGAAACGGGCATTAGTGTCATGGTCTCACGTAGCAATGGCACTGTGTCTCCTTCTGCATTTCTAGGTATGGAATCATACATTCATATATGCACACGCATATATTCGGCCAACTTTTATTACAAACTTCTGTAGTTTAAAAGGAGGCAGGGCACAGAGGTGTAGTGGTTACTGCTGTCACCTCACAATGAGAATTTTGAATCCTGTCATCGGCAAGGGCATTGTCTGTCTGCTTTGGTTTCCTCCCACAGCCCAAAGACATGCACATCCAGTTATACATCGAGCAACTGGCTATTTCAAATTACTCCTGTGTGAATGTGAGTGTGAATAGATGTTTGTCTGAGAGAATTGTTTCTTCAGGGGGCCTGTGACCCTTTCAGGTGAAACCTAAGTTGCAACAGAATTCATGGTAGTGGCCCAATGCTTCATGGGTCCAGAATGGGAAGTAAGAGAGTATTTTAAAAATTGTTATTGTATATTTAACAAAAACCTTATCTGTTATGTTTTTTTGTCTTGGTAAAGTCTACAGTAGAGTTCCTCTAAGAAGTTTAAACCCGTTTTGTAGTATTGAAAAAGTATTTATACATTATTAAATAAAATACACTATATAAACCAGGTATGCAAATGCATTCTGTTATTTTATACTATTTCCAGATAAGGGGAGCAGATATGGTTAGTTTTCAAATTTGTATATTAAAAGAAACAATACAACTTAAAATATAAAGCCAATCTACTGAACAGGACACCCACAGGTATTAATAAAGAGAACTTTGTTCTCACGCTCTCTTTTCCAGTGATAAACACTCAATAAGCCAATGAAGTGGTATTCCAGATAAGATCACTTATTCTGATGCCTCAACAAGCACATTTCATTTACAAGACCCTCAAACTGTCAGCTGTAGCAAAGGTCAGGTGAATCAAGATTGGCTGAGATAATAGAAAATCTTCAGACCTGCCCCTCATTATTTATAAAAATGATATTATGTATAGTGGCAGACCAACGAAAATGAAGATGAAGATGAAATAATATAAGATCAGCATGATAAGAAATGATATAATCGTTCAGCTAATATTTTGGATCCATTTTTTGTCAGTCTGAACTAGTTTTTTGTGACCAAATTTGAGAAAAATTAAACATTTAAGGGGCAATTTGTCATTTTTATTGCCCTCTGCTGTCTGTAATTTGTTGATAATAATAATGGCAAGCCATCTCCAATCCCAGCTGTCTTTGTGGCTTTGCTAAATGTACATACAGTGGATATGTAAAGGTTTGTACCCTCCTGTTAAACTTTTAAGGCTTTTGGGATGTGACCAACAAAATTCAAGTACAAAAAACCCCAAAACTTACAATTTTATTTAATTTATACAACCAAGCAGTTAAGGGCCTGCTCAAGGACCCAACAATGGTAGTGGTGGCTGGGGTTGAAACTCCCAAAATGATTAGTAACCCAGAGATAACCACTAAGCCACCACTGCTAACCAATTTTTTTTGATTGGATCCCCAGTCCTGGTTAAAGAGATGCAGTCACAGACTTTGATGCTACCACCAACATGTTCCTAACCAGGTTTGGTGTTCTCTGCGTAATAAGCTGTCTCATTTATGCCACATAAATCCCACATGGGTTGACAAAATTATGTGAGGTTTTTTAAAAAAAATTTTCCTGAGCTTCCATCCAGCCTAGATGTGTGAAAAATCAAAAGATTCTTCTCTAATGCAGTGACTTGCACTTGTGAGATATTCCTGCATCTTCTTTAATGTTGCTGTAAATCTCTTGGCAGCTTGTGACTAGGTTATTCCAAGAACAGTCACATGCCCAATTATACAAGTACAGCAAGCATATTATTTTGTGTGTATGTTTTTTTTCTTTTCCCCGGAGTGTTTCTGTTTGTATTTCTCTTAAATTGTGTTGGGTTGGCACTGTATGTGTAGTGGTTAGCATGTCCGCATTACAGCAAATTTGGTTAATTCCCAGGCTCAGGCGTTTCTGTGTGCATGCTCTCCTGTGCTTGCATGGGTTTCCTCCGGGTACTCCAGTTTCCTCCCACAGTCCAAAGGCATGCAGGCTATCTGGCTGTTTCAATATGCTACTAGGTGTGAGTGTATATGGTTGTGTGTGTTGCCCTCTGATGGTCTGGTGAGCTGTTCAGGTTGTACCTTGCCTTTGTACAGTGTTGGCTGAGATAGGCACCATCCTCCCCACAACCATAGTAGGATTAAGTGGATCTGCAAATGTGTGAGAGTTTTATTTTAATTTTTATATATTTTTATTTTATTTAGTGATGGGTTTGTAGACTTTTTATACCCACTGTATGCCTTCGTTCTTAAATTAAGGAAAATCTATAATCATTTATAAATGTAAAAAAAAAAACATCTGAGTTGAGAACATAGTTTCTCTTTGACATACTTTTAGTCCTTTTCTGAATTAGGTTTAACTTTACTGATTAATACACCTTATTTATTTGAAAACCAGCACTTAACCTAAAGTATTGCAGCTATTTTGAAATTTAGTATTTTCTTTTTCATTTCACCTCACTTTATACTTTATCAAGGCCACAGGGGATTGGAGCCCATCGTCAAAGACGGGGTGCACCCTGAACAGCTCGCCATGCCATCGCAGGGCCAAAAAGGACACACAACCATTCACATATAATTCGGTACCGCCAAGTTAGCTTAATGTACATGTCTTTGGACTGTGGGAGGAAAGTGGAGCACCAAGACGATACCCATGCAGGCACAGGGAGAATATTTCACAGAAATGCCCTCGCCAAACCCAAGGCTTGATCCCAGGACCTTCTTGCTGTGAGGCAAAAGTACTAACATTAATGCTGCCATGCAATGTTTTCTTTTTCTTTTTAATTCTTAATTGTTTTATTTATTTTCATTTTACTTGAATTCTTATTCAACGTGTTATAATGTTTAAACATTTTTTAGAACAGTAATAAACCTATAACCTATTTTCATGCTTTTAGACTTTCATGCCTCATGGTAAACTTAAACTAACAGATGAATAAGCATCTTGGTATTTTGTATTTCTGATATCTCTCTGGCTCTCTAAGGAGCTGTAACACTGGGTCAGAACTTATCATATGTATCGGTCTCCGTTTTATCTGTCTCTCTCTGCCTCAGAGCCGTTCAGTGCTGATGTGTGGGTGATGATGTTTGTGATGCTGCTGATCGTATCTGCCGTGGCCGTCTTTGTCTTCGAGTATTTCAGTCCAGTTGGCTATAACCGCTGCCTGGCGGATGGACGAGGTACTCACACGATGACACACGCTTGCGTGTACATGTTGGGAGAACATCTATCAAACGCCTTGACACATTATAGCTAGGCTGTGAAAAGCAATCTATTCATGCAAGTAAAATATCCATGTCCATGCAAGTAATACATCTTTCTTCTCATTATATTGACCATCACAGTGAGATAAGGACTCACTCTATAAAATTAAGTATAGATTTTAATTTAACACATAATCAGGGCTCAGTTGGAATGGGAAGCTGAGAGATGTAGGGATGGAGCAGTGCAGCATGTTGCCATGGAAGTATAGAATACAGCTAGTAAAAAGCTAATTAATATAAAATAATAATAATAATAATGGTATGGTTCATTGGATGGGTTTAACAGTATTATTTTATTGCATGCACGTGCAACGTGGTTTTTTTGCTTTCTGTATATTTAATATCAACCTTCTTGCATAAATATATTTTGTATATCAAGGTATCGACTTTCGAAAAGTTTTTCTTTTAATGTGTAGAACTGATTAGAATTACAGCATTCCTGAAACAAGCCCAAAATATTTTCTTTGCAAACATAATCTGACTTTCAAGTCACATGGTATCATTGAAAAAAATTGTGGGTATTTTCTACACTCTGAATGTTTTATTAGAGCTCCGAGCAAGGCACCATAGTCATGGAATACGGCATTCATGATTCACTTCAGCATACTTGTTATCCACTGACTTCAGTTTGGATGGTTGTCCCGTGTCCGTGCATGCCCTCACAGGAAACTCAATAAAACTCCCATATTGCTGAGTTGATGCTAATTGGCTGTCATATATTTCTGACTTGCATGATGACAGGAAGCAATTAAAAATAACCTGGTTTATTATCAATAACAAAACTGAATCCAAAAAATAGCGGTTCATACATCACCACTCATGTTCATTTATTGGGGCAAATGTGGAAACAGAAGCATGACAGGACACGAACTTGTTAAATGGATACATAAAATAACAAGACAGGTAATACAAATGGAAGTGGAAATCAGGCACTGAAAGGAAAGGTGGTGAAAAACAAACCCAGACTCAGACATCTATTATGTTGACATTCAGTGCAAAAAAGGTGATGCAAAGATGATTCTGTGACCTTGAAAAAAACAGTATAGCTATAATGTTTAAGGGATTATTCTGCCTCACTGAACATCAGTTTTTGGGGAGAATGTGGGTTCTGAGATAATGTAAGAGCAAAGGTCAAATTTGATGCTATAATTAGTTTGAATTTGGTTCTTTATATAATAATACAATTCAGTGACATTTAAAAAATACTTGAAATTAAATAATATAACTAAAAACTATTGTTATATCAAATGGAGATGCTCACAGTGAAATTGTCTAGTGTGGCAATACAAAACTACTGTAACACAAGAAATGACACTAATATAATCTAAAATCCAATGAATATTACATATTAATATAATTGTAAATATATTACTACATATTATATTTACCTAGTCCATATATAACAGCCCCCTTGATAATACACAAAAATTTTCACACTGCATATAACATTACAGAAATGTTTAATTCATGGTTTTAACTCATTCAATGTTAATATGGAGTAGGAATGTACCAAAATACAAATACATTATTCTCTATAACAGATGCATTCTGAAGGCATAAAAATAAAGTACGTACGCTGATAGGAGGTGTACTGTTATTTATTTATTATTTTCCTTTAAGAAAGCTTGACAAAAAGGTTCACAAAGTGTGCATTAGAAATAGGATTCTATTCAATGCATCAAGAACACCACCACCATCTCCACCACCAAAGTAATATAAATAATGAGTTAATAAATTATTATATATATAATTATTATCTCAATAATAAATTATTACAAATGTACAATTCAAAATACATTGGGAAGGTACATTCAAAAACAGTGCTGGAAGGTCTACCACTGTATCTACGGTGTGTGCAAAAACCTTGTGAATTAGACCAATCCCCCTTTGAGGTATTCACCTGAACCTAGCTTTACTATTCAAATTAAAACAATGATGACACACTTTTACATTGAGTTGGCATACCTCCCTATTTCATATACTTGGGTATCATCTACCTGCTTTGAATATACAATACAATACACAATCCAGATCCAGATAGCATTAACTCCCCTGATATTTCAATACCTGCAGAATTTTTTGGACCACACTATTAAGAAAAATTCTGCGAGACAGAATAAGTGACTCTAATCAAATCAGACTTATTTGAATATAAGATATTGATATCTAGTGAAACCAAACCATGGACAATGTTGCACTGTGTTCAGGTAATTGCTGGGAGCTGAGAGAATACAGAGACGACTGATTTCTCCTCCCGCCCTCAGGCCCATGTTTAATAACATGTCCTCATTACATAAGCCTATTGTACGGTATTGGAGCTTAAAAGCTATTCTAATTTTCCATAACTCTAACACACTGTAGAGTCCCTTTGAGTCTCTCTGTCTAGCCATCTGAGAGCATTATGGCCCTTTTTACCTCAAATTACTGTTTCAGCAACTTACGAATACACTCATGCTTGCATCCATCTACTCATAAACAGCTTCTTTTTCTTCTATCCTTTAAAAATATTCCCTTTAATCTTTGCTTTTTTTGCTCATCATCTTTTACATCGCTCTCTCACTCATTTGCAGGGCCTTTTGTCAGATGTATGATCTTGTTTTTTTGTTTTTTCAGCTGCTCACTCTTTTTCATTTTCTCCATCTTCAGAGCCAGGTGGTCCCTCATTCACAATCGGAAAGGCCATATGGCTGCTCTGGGGTCTAGTCTTCAACAACTCTGTGCCTGTACAAAACCCCAAAGGCACCACCAGTAAGATAATGGTATCAGTGTGGGCCTTCTTCGCTGTCATCTTCCTGGCCAGTTACACTGCCAACCTGGCTGCTTTCATGATCCAAGAGGAGTACGTTGACCAGGTGTCTGGACTCAGCGATAAGAAGGTACTGAGGGTTTACTTATAAAACCCAGATAGCTGGGGATAATGCCACTCTTTTCTATCAGTACTCTGGGAGTGACCTTTAAACACTCAACTTCATAGTTCAATAAATCTAGAATAACACTGCATTTATTATTTACAGCCTAATTTCTGTAGTGCTAGCATCAATTTATACTTTGATACAGTAAGGAAGCTGTAAACCAAGTAAAATGTGAGCAAATGTTTTATGTATGGCATATTTTTTAAAATAACTAATTAATGATGATGATAATAATGATAATAATGATAATAATGATAATAATAATAATAATAATAATATTAATAATAATTGACCCAGAGGTGTACTCTGCCCTTGCCCAGAGTCGGCTGAGATGGGCGCCAGCCTCCCCGTGACCCTAATTAGGATTAAATGGTTCAGAAAATGAATAAATGAATGAAAAATAATAGTAATAACAAAATGCCCTGCGATGGGCTGGCGAGCTGTCCAGGGTGTACCCCGCCCTCGCCCAGAGTCGTCTGAGATGGACGCCAGCCTCCCTGCAACCCTAGTGAAGATTAAGCGGCAAAGAAAATAATTAATTATAAAAAATCTATGAAATTTAAAGCTATCAAAATCATTTAAAAGTGAAAATGTTATATACATCAGATTAATTATTATAAATAGCAATAAACAGTAGAAAATAAATTATGTTAGTAATATAACTTTAAGCCTGTAAAAGTACTTTTACTCCCACTGGCTTTTTTTAAAAAGAAATAATTAACTGGTATATTTTTAAACAACACTTTGTAGAATTAGTCAAAACTACAAAGTTTTAATTAGTATAAAAATTTGAAGACATTTAAAATTTGTCCGTTTCTTCTAACACACTGATGAAAGAGACCTAAAATTAACATAATATATACAATTATATTCAATTAACCTAACCTCACTGTTACTGTATTTTACATGTGTTTTATATGTGTACTGTATTCTACCTTACCTCAAATTCAAATTTAAATTCAAATTTTATTTGTCACATACAAATTATACACAGTACAATATGTAGTGAAATGCTTAGTATGACTGTCCACAATGTAAAGAATAAACTATCAAAGTAACAAGAAGAAAAGAACAGTAACAATAACTAAAACTTTTTAAAGGATTTTAAAGGTGAGTATAAATATAAAAGGCAAAAAAAAAAAAAAAGAAAATATATAGAATAACATATAATATAAAATTAAATGTAGGATACATTATACCTTATTTTGGATAGGATGTTATAACTGTGCTGAACACGTAACTCACAACTGATAATATAATAAACGATTGCACTGTGGCTTTATTATTTCTATACTAAAAACAGGAAATTAAAGAAGTTGATTATGTTCAAGACATAATAAAAGTACAGATGCACATTAACATGTGAGGTTTTAAACATTATTAAATGTGATGCCAATTCAATATTTTTTAAAGATAACATACTCAGTTTGGAAGGTTTTTAAGACATTTCTTTGTTTCTTTGCTCTCTAGCTTTACCTCTATAACATATTTTAATAATCCTGGGCTGTGTTCAGAGTAAACAACTTAAATCCAAAAATTAAAATAACTTGCATATAGTTCACACTATTTCATGTTATATTTTTATTATATAGAAGCATCCAAGTCATCCAGAGTATTTCACAGTAATGCCTTGAGATATTGCAGTTCAGTAATATAATGTAACATATACATGAGAGACAGTTTAAAATATTATTAACAGTTTACGAATTTTATTCTTATTTTGAAAAATAAGAAATATGAGTGTAATGGTGTACTGTATGAATCAGAAGATGCCCTATTTTAAATAATTATAATAATTAAGGCAAATTTGGTTTAATTTAACAACATGCCTGATCTGATAAAACATTATTCTGAGTAGTTAATGACTGAGCCTAAATTGTGGACATTCACAGTTTGTCACAGTCTCTTGGGGCAGGCGGGTTCATCATCATGCATTAAAATTACATTTATGTAATAAACCATAACAATCTTATTTTTATGTGTTTTTGTACATAGTCTATAATAAAACTTGTGAAAGTATGAGTGTAAAAGCACACATTTATGGATTGGTTTATTTACAGGAACAGTCAACAATTTGGACACCCAAGAAATTGTGGTAGTGGGATTGTGTCTGAATGAGTAAGCCCAAAAGACATTGGTTGCTACACGGCATTTAACTCGGCTTGAAGTGCACAGAGGTTCACCTGCCTCTGACCTGCCTCTCTCATGGTTAAATTATTAAAAAAAACAATTCATAAATTATGAAAAAAAATACAAATAAAAAACCCTTTTAGGGTTTTTTTTCCTTTATATTTTACATAGTATAAAGAGACTGACCTGCATCTGTTATGATTTAAAAATGTAAAAAACTAACCATAAAAATCTTGTTTTAGTGTGCTTTTTAGTTATGTTCCCATGCAGTAGATACTTACACAATTTTTAAGGAACGCTGATCCACCAAGCCTGAGGTGAATGATTGTTAAACATATCTTTTGTGTGTGTGTGTGTGTGTGTGTGTGTGTGTGTGTGTGTGTGTGTGTGTGTGTGTAAAGGTCAGGAAATTTTAATGTTGGCGTGATGTTTTAATCTGCTAATAACATTAGCCAACGTTTTTTGCTATCTTCTTTAAAGAAAACGTTCTGTAAATAAGTTGCATGTAACTAAGACACGCCTATTTTTGAAAAACTCTGCTTTGTGCATATTACTCCCATGGAGCAGTCCAAGTAACACTTGTGTATGTAGTTTGATATGAGGTCTGAATAATGACATGTACCACGCTATGCGTATGTAACTTAACTCTGATTGTACAGCATAACTTATCATTTCCTAAACAAAATGTAATAAATGGCAAAATACAGTGACTTGACTGCCTTTGGCATATGTTATCATTGAAGCTTTATTCACTGTAAAGTAGTAGTTAGTAATAGAAACTACACAGTTTTTTGTCTGTACACAGTCCACTTATCCAAAGACAAACTTTGAGGCTCATGCGGTAACAACTTCAATTGTTGTTTTGACTTGGTTTTACATTTATTTTGTCAAATTAAGTATATAGTGCTTGTACATGGGCTGCGTGTTTTGTGCTAATTGCTGTTTCTGCACCCGTCATACTTGTAGTATGTTCTTGTAGCTTTGCACTTGGCCTTTTTAAATGAGAAATTATTGGGCTAATGGGAACTAGGTTACAGCTGCTAAAAACAGGCAAGGAGAACTGACAAGGAGAATCTGTGGTAGCCACTTAATAATTCATCTGGAAAGATTTTTATATACTCCTCTATTTTTTAATGGCCTTTGGGGATGCTGTATTTTTTTAAATGGCATCACACAGAATTTATTTGATTAAAAAAAATAATAAAGAAAAATATCTTATTTGTTTTTTATTTTTTTGAAGTACTCAAGATGCCACAGGTATGTAACACAGCTATGGCAGTGTTTAAAAATCATTTTGCACCCAGCTGTTGAAAACACATTACCCCATGTATGCTAGTGTTTATGGATGAATGCAGGTTTAAGTGCTCATACTGACCTTTCTCCCCCCCCTTTCTCTCACTCTGTCTCCCTCTCTCTCTCTCTCTCTTTCTCTCTCTCTCTCACTCTCTCTCGCTCTCTCTCTCGCTACAGTTCCAACGGCCAAATGACTTTTCTCCACCGTTCCGTTTTGGCACGGTTCCCAATGGAAGCACAGAAAGGAACATTAGGAACAACTACAAAGAGATGCACACTTACATGACCAGTTTTCACCAGAAAAACGTAAACGAGGCCCTCCACAGCCTGAAAACAGGGTAAAGGAGAGAAAGAGATTAAATAAGCAACAAAAGTGTGTTGAGGGACAGAGAGAATGAGAGAGGGAAAGAGATAGGATATGAATGTGTGTGAGTGGGTGTTCAGTGGACACGTAGCTGCTAATAGCAACAAACTGAAGAAGCCTGCGGCTTTTTGTTTAGGGCTGACTAAACCACACATGTAACGTTTGCATGTTTCATCCAACAGATTCCGCTTCTAATATGCGTAAGGTCCACATTTCCATGCGGTACAAATAAATGCAAAACATAGAGACTGTTTTGTGTTGTACTACTGCTGCTGCTAAAATAGGACACACACATTGTCCAAAGTAGTGCAGCATTTATTAACTTGCAGAGAAAATGTGTGAGAAGTGTTCAGTAGTACAACAAATAGGAAAGTTATATGATGTGATTTATCAGGAATGCGTGACATTCCACATTGTACCAATGGCAAAAGAGGCAGAGTGAGAACAAAAACAAAATGGACAGATATCATGAACTGGACTAACACCAAGCGTTATGACGAGGTCATCGAATTGTACAGGATAGACGGAGATGGAGAGTCATGACAGCCAACCTTCGACATGAAGACAGCACATGATGATGATGTGATGTTACAGTGAAAAAAATCAAAAATCAAAATTCAACCATATGATTTGTCACAAACAATAAGAAAGACAATGAATAAAATGGAGAAAAGAGGAGGTTGGACAAATAACTTACTGAACAAGGACATAAAACTCATTTACTCATTTATTTTACATTAGACGTATTAGACATCAGTTTAATTTTATATATATATATATATATATATGTGTGTGTGTGTGTGTGTGTGTGTGTGTGTGTGTGTGTGTGAGTGTGTGTGTGT
>JAOUQZ010000026.1:8848469-8871269 GCA_028564935.1 Neosilurus hyrtlii
CCCAGAGTCGGCTGAGATGGGCGCCAGCCTCCCTGCGACCCTAATTAGGAATAAGCGGTTCAGAAGATAAATGAATGTAAGAATAAATGATTTATTTTTTTAAATGCACTGTGACACTCTAGATAAATTTGTCCATTTATCTATTTATGTATTTATCAATCTATTTGATTATTTATATTTTAAAGATGAAGGATTTATTTTCCACATACACATTAAGGCACTGCAAAATAATTTTCCTCATATGTCCCAGCTGGTTAAGAAGTTTGGAGTTAAAAGTACAGAATTAGTCAGAACATAGCACCCCTGGAGCAGAGAGGCTTGCTTAAGGGCTTTTCTCAATGGCCCAAAAGTGGCAGCTTAGCTGTGCTGGGGCTTGAACCCTTGACCTTACCACACATCTTTGAACAAAGCAATGAAGTCAAGCATTTTGAATTAAGCACAGACTCCATACAACGAGTTCACTTATATTCGGTATAGAAAAGAATCACCCACCTCAAAATATTCACATTTTGTTGCCTTGTATCCTGAAATGAAGACACACAAAAATGTTTTCCCAGCTGTATTTACTCAATGCAGTTTATATCTGCCGACTTTGCTCATCCAGACTGTACAATATTTGCCCACTCTTCTATACAGAACTGTTCCAGCTCAATCATTTTGTATGGTGACTGCAAATTTCAAGTAATTCCACAGATTTTCAGTAGGGTTCAAGTCTGTCATCTGACTTGGCCATGCAATTACATTGACCTTTTTCCTCGTCAATATCTGTGTGGTAAACTTTGCTGTGTGCTTAGGGGCCTTGTCATGTTGTAAGGGGAAGCTTTTTCCCACCAACACCTTTCTGGCAGATCACAGCAGGTTCTCCCCAAGAATTAAGTATTTTCCCTATCCATTCTTTGGATAAGCTTGAAACTCGCCCCAGTCCCTGCTACAAAGAAACACCCCCACAACAGAATGCCTCCACTGCTGTGCTTCACTGTAGGTATGGTTCTCTTTGGATGGTAAGCTGTATTGGACTTTTGTTAAATATACCATGTGATGTTGAGACCAGTTAGCTTGACTTTGGTCTCATCTGACCATGCCTTTTCCCGTTTGGCCTCTAAATCTTCGCTGAAAAATTCTCTGGTTGTCGTTCCTTGGACCACCTTTGATAGGTACTTACCCCTACACTTTACAAGACCTGCTGTTTTGGAAATTAATAAACCTGGTCATTTAGCCATCACAATGTGGCCTTTGTTGGAGTCACTCAGAGCTTTACGCTTGCTCATTTTTTCTGCTTCCAACTTCAATATCAACTAAAAGAACTGACCATTTAATTAAAGTGACATTTAACTGCCTAATCCGCCCATCACCTAGGCAGATGCCACATTAATGAGATAATTAACAGTTATGCACTGAAGGCAAGGTGGATGTCACTGGATAGTTCCCAAGTTGAAACAAAAAATAAATAAATAAATTTTATGCTTTGTTTTTCCATTTTTAAAGCGTGATAATGAGGCCACCTGCTCGTAGTGACAGTAAAAACCACGAGTTAGCTGTTTTGTTTCAAACTCAGGATAATATTTTTTTTATTCCCCAGCTAACAGACCAATCACTCTGCACTGTTCCTGTGTAGTATTTACTTATTAATGTTATTTACTTTATGTCAGTATTTGTTATTTACTTATTATTTACTTTTTTATTTACTTTATGTCAGTATTATGTACTTTATATTATGTATTTTATGGTTGTTCAGTGTAAGATGGATAATTAAACAGCCAGTGGGACAAATCAGCAATGAATATTGTATATATGCTGAAAATAACATAGTCAACTTTACCTTTATTAGCAGTTAACAAGTTATGTATTTGTAGTTGAAAACCACTTTGTCCTTACTGGCTCAGTGTTCTGAGGTCAAACCTGGAACTTGGCGTAGAAGGTGTTGAGTGTATGTGTGGTTAAAGCATCAGTGTCGAAGGCAAGTGGCAGGGTTCTGTAGTCCGTGATTGTCTGGATGCACTGCTTCATACGCTGTTTGTCTCTCGAATAGGTGAAGTGATCATTGACTCTCTGTGCTAGGTCACACGCTGCCAGCTTTATGCTGCAGGACAGGTTGTTTCTTACTGCTCTGAGCGCAGTGTCATCTTCTGTCCTGAAAGCACCATCCCAGGTTTTCAGCAGTTTGTGCACAACTACTGTAAACCATGGCTTTTGGTTGGCTCGTCTGTGACATCTTCATTTATTATTTTTATTATGGATTTTATTTTATTATTTATTATGGAATTTTTTAATGAATCTGTATCCCTAGCCACATAATGATCATTTTGTTTTTGTACCTACCTACAACTGTTGCACACATATATTTGGCTGTTTTCCCCAAAATTATAAACAAACTAATAGCCCAATTTATCTTTCTGACAAGCTTTCAAATGTAAAGTGTTTGTATATTTTTTCTAAATTTATTTCTTCTACTTCTACAGATTTAATTACAATTTTAAAGATTCTCTACATTTGAAATCAGTTCAAACCAGCTTCCCCCAGTCAGTTTTGATAATATATGATGAAAACTGTGGTCAGAAAAGTCTATTGTGACATAATTTATCACATTGATTGATTTCATCATGTTGCCAGAACTTGTTAAGAGGGCATCATCCTATTCCTGCTTTGATGACTGCCAAGGCCTTAAGGTCACCTTTTAGCTCCTGAAGCTAAATCACAAGTGACACTCATAATCAATCATTAATGAGGAAGCACTCTGCTGGGAAAACATCCGGAGTAATGCAACATGACAAATGTTGTGTGTCTCAGGGGCCTTAATTTGTTTACCACACGGTGCATCAGACAACTTCGAAACAATTAAAGTTCTAAACACAACTAAGCACGCATTAACGCAATCACGTGAAAAAGAGCACCAGGAGTACATTAGCCATAAGCACAATGGAGGGTAAAAAACATTAATGCACATTTAAATGAACTCTTAAAATCATTCATACCCTCTCATGTCCTGTTCAGGCACACGTACAATGTGTTTCTAACACACACACGCACACGCACACACACACACACACACACAAACACGCACACATACACACATAAACACACACACACACACACTTCACTTTGGATTACTACAGTAGAGACACTTTAACTCAAGGCAAAGACATTACACATTTACTCATCTGTATTTCTCTCTGCCCACTCTCTCAACCTCTCTGTGTCCTTCACCCAAAATAAATCCTGTGACCTACTGCCATCGTCACAACATTGTTCATAAACTCCATTTATAACCCACCCCACCTTCACATGGGACCTCTTGAAAATCCCCATTCGCTCTCTTCATACAAACAAATCCATTTATTCCTCATCTTTCACCTGCTTTCACCCCTTCCATTCCACCTTATCCCTCCATCAATTTTCCCCTCTCCCCCTCTCTCTTTCTCCATCTAATTCTCTCCATAGGTGAGATGGAGGAACTGGAGGCACTATGGTTGACTGGGATTTGTCACAATGAGAAAAACGAGGTGATGAGCAGCCAGCTGGATGTTGACAACATGGCTGGAGTCTTCTATATGCTTGGGGCGGCCATGGCACTGTCGGTCATCACCTTCATAGCCGAGCACCTGTTCTACTGGCAGCTACGCTTCTGCTTCATGGGCGTGTGTTCGGGCAAGCCTGGCATCACCTTCTCCATTAGCAGAGTGAGTAGATTCCATTACAGGTTACACAATGGGCACTGTTGTAGTACAGTTGTGTATCAGCTGAAGTTTTAAAACATACTTCCCTATCAAAAAGGGTTATAAGATGGATTGTTAAAAACAATCTTTGTTTACTAAATGGAACTAGTTGGAACCTTCTCTGAAATGGAAACCCTCTGTTATAGCTTTTTTCGTTAAGCACATAGATAAACAAGTTTAGCAATTATATTTTCATCTGAGGAACCATATAAGAAAGATACATGTTTTTAAAAAAGTCTATTTGAAGGAAATTCAACAGGGGCATATGCGACATACAGGAAACAATAAGCGACATGTTGCCATATAACGTCAGGGAATGTCAGGGAAATGAACAATGATAAGCAAAAATTTTTAAGGCGATGCAACATTCAGGTGATGTGATTTAAGTGACTACCAACCAGAGCAAAAAGATATTGTTGATTGACAGAAGCAGCCGAACACTGACTTCCCAAAAACATTTTCCGTATGGAATCGATAAACAAAAGTTAAATCAATGTCCAATCCAAAATGAATATAGAAAGTAGCTCATCATTGCTGTTTTCTGTGCTTTTCAACTGTATGCACACATTTATTGGAAACATAGTGTGTGGGTCCATGTTTCTGAAATGGTTGGTATTTCCCATGAGTACATGTTTATATATGTTTATTTAGAGCTACACACAAAAAGTCTATTATGGGGGTTGACTAGCTAATCTGAGCACAAGTTTTGGGAGAGTCTTTTCATACTGAAACTCCATTCTGTACTTGTGCTATAATAAAAATGATAAGCTATTTGTTTGTTTGTTTTGTTTATGGAAATTAAGATATTTGTATTTTACCTTTTCTTGTAGTGAGCTAGTTTACATACTGCTTGCGGTTTCACTCATTTGGACGTGGGGAAATGCAAGAATGTTATCTAGGCAACCAGAGCGATGACACTTTCAGTGGTGAAGTGATTTGCTTGTCTCTCAGTGATGATCTGACACTCTAGGATCAGTGTGTGCATGCCCCTTGAGAATGTGGAGTAAATATTATAGAGAAAGTCATTTTTAAAATGGAATCTACTTGAAACCTACTTAGGAAACCATGTGTTGTAGAGTCTTTATACAGTATCAAGTCACTCCCCAAATAAATAAACAACAAGAAGAAAACTTTATACATTTTATCCTTTTCAAGTGTGTAGAGTCTGAATGACCAGTTAATCAACACAAAATGTGTTTAGCAACAAGAAATGGTACCATCTGATGATCAGTACAATTAGAAGTGATAAAAAGGTCAGAGAAAGCTTTCCACCAAGCTCTACAGGCATCTGTAAAATCTTGCAAGAGACCTGGCAAACCATGTCTACTAAAGTGTATTGCTTTCACTTGAAAAATACATTTTGGCTCAAAATTTTGGCTTTTTATGGGAAAAAAAAGTTTAATGTTAGTTTAATGGAAGCCTCAGGACACACACACTTAGTCCCCAGTCAGAGTAGTATATGTTAATACTGTAGTTCCATATTGCTTGATAAGTTATGTTCAAGCGTTAAATGTTCAACTGATGTGTGACTACTCAATTTAGCATTTAAAAATACCTGCTTCCAATTGAGCTTTGAAAATGTATTTTAATGAAAAATTGTCTTGTTAATTCAGAAATAACTGTAAATATACTAAATGACAATAAATGACTGCAACACATTTGTTAATATGTCCCCAAAATTTCAGCCAGCAGTCTGTAGTGATCATATCCCAGCAATCTCAGCACTTGCAGTATATTATGCCGAATCACTGAATAATTTCTTGATGTGATATATTTAGTTGAAGTGTACAATCAAATGCTGAAATATTAAAGAATAAAGGAGTGGAACACAGATGCGAGACACTGTTAAAGTAGCTTTAGGATAAGAAAGCAAAGGTGAAGAGAAGCTAAGACAATGTGTGTGGAGGTAACGGGTCATAAAATAAAAGAAGAGGTAGACACCTCTAGGGGAAAATAGAGAAAGAAACAAGTTATTAGAGACAAGAGAATATATCAGTAGCAGATCAATCAGAGCAAGAGGTCAGGAGATAAATGAAAGAAAAGAGCAGGCATGACTACAATGGCCAAAAGCTTCATGGCATAGTGGAAATATGGCTGACACAAAGGAATTGCATACAATCAGATTGGGCAATAAAACAAGTGATATGTCGGTATATCACAAAGTCAAGACACACTTCATTAACAGCAGTAGGAAAATTGTTTGATAGAACATTAAATGCAAACCGCCAGGAAAACACATAAGTGACAAACATGCAAAGATCAGGGTCCATGAACACACTAATGAAACAAATCATATCACTTGATTATGGAGTATGCTTTGAGTTTGCTAATGGGTGTAATGTTCAATTGCAGCATAAACCTGGCACACAGCAAGTTTACTAGCATAAAGTGAGACAACGAGCAGCAATTCACACAGGTCTGAAACATATTTCAGTCGCCTCATGGAAAGGGTCAGCATTCCCTATCAGCATAAAACAAGTACAGGTTTAAAAAACAGAATTTTTGCTTTAGTTTCTTTACAATTTATCTTTTTAAATTGCATGTCAGAGTAAAGAAACACTTAAAATTGAATCAACAAATTTACAAAGACTGTTAATTTCTTTTTATAGTCAGGGGCAGGGGTCTCCTATCCTGTTCCTGAAGAGTGACCTTCCTGCAGGTTTTTTTTCCAACTAAACTAGGGTTTGTACATCTCTTTCAACTGATCAAGAACTTTTTAAGACAATAATCAGATAGTCAGGTGAGCATGATTCTGGCTGAGCCGAAGTCTTCAGGAAGGTAGCTCCCCAGGAAGAGGGTTGGGGACCCGTGGTCTAAAGAAGAACAAGCTGAATATGCTGCCTATGCATGCACGCACCATGTTGTCATGGTAATATTGACACTAACACTCATAGTAACAGGCATCTCTTTGGATGTAGTGGGCTATTGGCCAATCATTCCATCACAACATAGTTCCTATTAGCAAAGCTTTTATGAGCATGGAATGTTCATCACTGTTTATGAATCACTCAGAAAACATTCTCCGTCATCATACTTATTTACTAAAATGGGTCATCAAATTAAAGTTACACCTGCACAAGTAAAGTCTGTGCGTGGGAAACACTGTGAGGATGAGAAAATTGTTGATGTATGTAAGGTTTGAGGTGGTTAAATTAAACATTGTTACCCTGGTAATGTTTAAAAAAGGTAAACAATATTTATCATTTTAGTTTTGTTAATATCAACTGATATGAAGAAAGTTTTTTTAAGCTATGTCGCTCAGGATATATTTATTCTGTGTTGTGCCCGTCCTCTTTATTGATACTTGTGTTGTAAAGAACAAGCTCAATGGAGCTACACACCAGAGGTATATCCATGACCCATTTAGATTTGGCCACATAGCTGGTAATGCCAATAATTCTGTTTCCGGTTCGCAAATCAAAATCCAGTCCCATAGAATTGCAAAATTTTGTGTGATTTCGGTCAGTAATAATGGAGGAGTAGGACATTGAAATTTTATGACTGTGAGGTCATGATACTACATCTGGGTAAAAAGTGCAAAACCTGACCTCACAGAATCGTTGGCTTTGTCATGTAGTATAATGTTGCTGAATTTCATTCCTTTTTGTTTTGAGCAGTTGGACTGAAGTTTTTCCAGTTATAATTCTGTTATAATTCATAATTCTTTTTTTCTGTCCAAAATCAGCCACCATGGAATTCTATTGTCCACACGAACAAGGCTGCCAAGTTTCATGTGGTTTGTGTGTGTGTGTGTGTGTGTGTTTTGTTTGTTTGTTTGTTTTTTATTGTTTTGCAGGGGTTCCTTTTGAGAAGCACAAATTATTTGAAAATAAAATGTACATTCTATATGTAAAAATTAAAAATTCTTATTCTTCCATTTGATAAGATATTTTAATTTGGACAATTACATTTAAAAGCCAATGCATTCACACAATTGATTAAGCTTAAATGATTCAGATAATGTTGCAGAATTAATTTTTTAAGTATCTTGAGTACTAAAGGGAACATCTAAATAGATAGTAGTGATATCAGCTGAATTTTAATCACATTGATTAGCAGTATTGATTTTCAGTGAATACCAGTCTCACTGCAACAACACCATCAGTCACACTTTCTCCACCTACTTTATCTCTTTCACCCTGTCTATGACTTTTATCCTGCCTTCATTTGTCAGTGCAGGCTTGGGGTCTGATGTATGGAGCTTTAATGATCCTATCAGTTTAATATTCCCTCCTTCTGTATTGATTCTTATGAGGCCTGTTATGTTGTATTCCTCAATTTATGTAGCAAGGACAGTGAATCGTATTTAATATTGCACATTTCTTTCATTCTTTCAGTCACTCACATAATTTCCTCTACTCCCTGTTTTAGACTATTACATTTCTTTCATTTCTCCACCAGGGCATCTACAGCTGCATCCATGGTGTTCAGATCGAGGAGAACAAATCAGGCCTCAACTCTCCATCAGCTACTATGAACATGAATATGAACAACACCCACTCTAACATTCTTCGCTTGCTGCGTACAGCCAAAAACATGACCTCTGTGCCTGGGGTCAACGGCTCCCCCCACAGTGCCCTGGATTATGGTCACCGTGAGTCAGCTGTCTATGACATCAGTGAGCATCGACGTAGTCTGGCTGGCCACAGTGACTGCAAGCCCCCACCTCCATATCTGCCAGAAGATAATATGTTCAGTGACTATGTGAGTGATGTGGAGAGGACTTTTGGGAACATGCACATGAAGGATAGTAACCTGTACCAGGACCATTACCTGCACCACCATGGGGGCACGGGATCCGCACTGGCTCTGGGTATGTCGGGTCCCTTGCCTAACCGACCTCGTAGCTTAGGCAGTGCCAGCTCATTGGAGGGAGGGATGTACGACTGTGACAGTCTAGGGGGAGGGGTAGCACCTATTTTCACAACCCAGCCACGCCAGTCGCTGACACACAGGAACAGGGAAAAGTTTGACCTGATTGCAGGCCACCCCACCCAGTCAAGCTTCAAGTCTGGCCTCCCTGATCTATATGGGAAGTTTTCCTTCAAAGGTGGGGCATCCAGTTCAGGGTTTATTGCGGGACATGACAGGTACTGTGGGGGAGGAGGGGCGGGATCAGGAGGGGACGATGGAAATATTCGTTCTGATGTGTCAGATATTTCCACTCACACCGTGACTTATGGAAATCTTGAGGGCAATGCAAAGCGACGCAAACAGTACAGAGACAGCCTGAAAAAAAGGCCAGCATCTGCAAAGTCACGCCGGGAGCAGGATGAAATTGAGCTGGGCTTCCGGAGGCGCACCCACCACACCATTCACCACCACCACCACCATCATCCTGTTACACAAGGGCACCGTTCAGCTACCCCACCTGTGGAACGCAAGAGCTTGAGAGGGAGCAACTCCTCATACATGTTCCGTGACAAAGATAATCTGAGGGACTTCTACATTGACCAGTTTCGATCCAAGGATGGGGCATCCCAATGGGAGCACTTGGATTTGAGTGATGCTCCTGGAATGGGTGGCGGAGGGGGTCTGGGTGGGGGCGGATGTGGCGGCATAGTCAGCAGTGGTGGTGGCGGGGGAGCGTGCACTAGTTTGGTTCCTGTGGACGATTTCTTGAAAGGTAAATCCAAGAAGACAGAGTGTAAGGGTGGAGTGGGAGGATCTCCTGGGCAGCAGGGCCATGCATGCTGGGAAAAGAACATTGGAGGGGTGGGTGGTTTGGCTGGAGGGGATTGGGAGTGCCGTAGCTGCCATAGTGGAGGCAACAAGCCTGTTTGTATGCATGGGGGAGGAGGGGGTGTAGGGGGATCAAGTGGAGGAGGTGGAGGTAGTGGACAAGCCTCCAGTCGGCCAAGCTCAGCAACTTGCAAGCGATGCGATTCGTGCAAGAAGCCAGGCAACTTGTATGACATCAGTGAGGACAACCACCTCCTCCTGGATCAGATAGGAGGCAAGTTTCCTGTGGAAAGTGGGAAGGGAGGTGGTGGAAATGGAGGGGCCCAAACCCAGGTGCAGAGGCGCAAGTTTGGTCCAGGAGGCAGGGTATTGCGTAGGCAGCATTCCTATGACACATTTGTAGACCTGCAGAAAGAAGGGGCAGGTAGGATGGGAGGCTCTGGAGGGTTTGGAGGAGCATCTATGCTTCCTCAACCCCGGAGTGTGAGCTTGAAAGACAAAGATCGCTACATGGAAGGTGCAAGCCCATATGCGCAGATGTTTGAGCGATATATGGGAGGGGAGCGGGAGTCTACATTTTTTAGTGGTGGGGACCGGGGAAAGGGAGGTGGGTCATCATTTAACTTGTTCCGTGGGGGTGAGGGTGGGCTGCACCGTCGCTCAGTAGGCGAAAGAGACATGAGGGACAGGGATAGAGGCATGATGGGAGGAGGTATGGGAGGTACCCGAGGGGTTGGGACTTACTCCTTGTCTAAATCTCTCTACCCAGATAAGGTGAACCAGAACCCATTCATCCCAACCTTCGGCGATGACCAGTGCCTATTACATGGCGCCAAATCGTACTACATCAAAAAGCAGCAGGCACAGCCACAGCAGCAACAGACGCAACAGCAGCAACAGCTTCTCAACAACAACAACCGGGCAGACTTCCGCGGGTCCATGGGGGTGACTTCTTATTTGCCAGCCTCTGCTTCTGCTGGGGTTTTGTCCAACGTGGGACCCCGTTTTCCCAAGGAGCTGTGCCTGGGTGGGCCCCTCAGCAACCACCATGGAGGGGCAGGAGGCAACAACAAGCTGCTCTCAGCAAGGGATGGGTTAGGGATGGGGCAAGGACAGAGACCTTTCAATGGCTCAAGCAATGGACACGTATACGAGAAGCTCTCCAGCATTGAATCTGATGTCTGATGTTTATTTGCAAGTGAGAGACAAAGGCAGAAATAGGCTAAAGAAAGAAATGGAAATTCAAAGGCAAGGAGACAGCAGACTGAGGTAATGGCCAATAGATCATGTCCCCTTTGTAATTTCACTTTCAAAAGTAAGAAAACAAGCAAGAGGAACTGATCTATGCTTGATACAAGTGGACATAGCATTGTTGGTGCACTGTAAATAGAGAGATGGAACCTGCTCACAAGACAAAAGCTCAGAGCTGATAGTGACAACCTCAGTATTTTATCCTCTCTTCTTTTTACTACCCCTTCTTTTTTTCTGCTCCTTATACCAAAACACAGTGTCCAATCCAGCTTTGGTAAAGAGACCTGGTACAATCATGAAGAGAAATCAGTTACTGTCTAGAAACAACAGGGTAAACCTTACAATAATTGTATTGATGATGTTAACAATAATATTATTAGATATGATTGTTTGACAATGTTTATGATGTTCAGTTTCAATTGATTTCTGTATGTTATATGCTATAATATCTTTGTACTCTGCTTACAATTCTTTGTTAGCATACTACTTTGCAGAAAATTCTTAATCCATCATGAGTTGTCATTTGATTCTATTTGTCAGCTGAGCTTGCATTGTCTTACATCATAATACCATTTTGCCCTGATCTGGAACTCCAGGAACGCCAGGGACGATGCCAAGCTGGAAACAATTGTATACAAACTTGTTTTTCTTTCAGCTTTATTTAATATTAATTATTTATGTTTATTTCATTTATTGAGTGCTGAAGTATTATATGTAAAAGGCATGATTTGCAAAGAACTTCAGTTGTACTCGAGATATTGTGCTGAAGGACAATTATAATGATCTCTTTTTATGGCTTTACAATTTTTATAATGTTCCATTAATGTCAGTAGAGCGTTGGTTTAGTATACAGCACATTACGTGCCTTAGCAGGAGTCCCAGAATTCTAATTATACAGGTCATGTTGCTATGGCAACTTTCTGGTCACTGCACACAGATTGGTTATTGGTTGACTTTCCATGATTCTGGGTCATTACTTGTGATAAAGACGCCTGATATGGAATTGTAATGTCCAATTACGTGCATAGACACAACACATTCATAGATTGGATGGTTGTTTGGCATGGATGTAAATTCAGAATTATTGTTTTACAAAATTCATTTTGAATTGAATTTGCACAGCCCTACTTGAAAACGGTTCTATAGATTACAACTTGCATTTATATAATGTGTTTATTAGACTTAAAAAATTAGACAGGAGACAAATCTTATATATTTGAATTGAGCTGCAGGGTGTTATGTTTAAATACTGGACAAGCCAACATTAGTCAATGAACTATTTTTTCCACATTTAGTACTAATTTTACCCTTTCTTTTTGTGTACCCTTAGACAAGAATGAAATTGGTGTTACATGATATTAGGAAAGAGCTTTGCCTTGGCATCTGCTTGTATTTTTAAATTGTAAATATTCCTTATTTTCCACTGTGTACAGTAAGATTACAGCAAAAATGTAACATTAGAAATGTCTTTTACTAAATTAGATATGAAATTAAATTAGAATATTTGCACAATTGAACGTGGCCAAAAATTATGAACACAGAGAAGTTATAAGTGATAATATAATAGATACAAATGTTATTTCTTTACTCTCAATATATGTTTTCATAGGCATCCTGACAAGCTCTGGGAGGCAGAATCATTTTTTCCTGTTTATATAAGGTATTAATAAGTGCTGTTTCTCAAGAACACACTTCTCTTCTTTTTTGATTCTATATCTAATATGTTGCAGTGAAGCTTACTAATCAGTGATTAGTAACTAATAATGAAACATCATACACTTAGCCATTTATGTATATTAAGCCAACAACTCTTGGACAACCAGCAATAGTCTATAAGTAGTCAGTATTACTGTATACATACAGAATTGAGGTATTTTTTATCTAACATTTAATGGATTGGACGAAATGACACTTTCTAACTAGCCAATTATTTAAATAGATTAATGAGTAAACTTGATCATTTAGTGGTATAATCAGTAGTCTGTGCCATATTTACATTTTTAATCCCACCAATCAACATAGAAACTTTGCTGGTGGTCTCAAAAATCCAATTATTTTCCCTTTTACCTATATAGCTCAATATGAGTTAATTTTTGTATGTGAAACATAATTTTCTTTATTCACATTTTATAAACGTACTCTCAGCCAAACAGTCTCCAATTCAAGCACAATGTTTATAATAATAATTGCTGTGTAAATATCGATTTTGTGGACTTTAAGAAAACACCACTTTTATTGCCACACATTATCTTTTTTTTATTCTTTTATTTTCTTTCTTTTTTCTTCATTTTAAAAATGTATTTATTTATTTGGGTTTTTTTGTTGTTTGTTTGTTTTTGGGGTTTTTTTTTTTTGTTTTTTTTTGTTTTTTGCTAAGTGTGAGAGTTTGTAAAACTGTGAGTACATTGTGTGATACATGCATGCATATTTCTTTCTAGTTTGCATTCCAGCTTTTAGATTATGTATAAATTAAAGACCACGCTTGGTGTTTTTCTTTTCTTTTCTTTTCTTTTTTTTTTGTAAAGAAATGTGTCTTTCTTTTGCTTCACTTTTACCAGTTAGTGCCACACAGAATTCAGATGGATAACTGTATGGTCTGGCTTGATGGTTGAATATACTAATGAGAGTGAACATTTTGGAATATATGGATGTTTGACAGAAAGCATTAGCATGTCTGCAGCCTGAACTTCTGATTCGTGTAACAGTGTGTGGGGTTCTAACTTGATAGGTTTATTTTCATTTTTGTGTTCATAGGGCTAATTTTTTTTACTATAAGTGATTGAAATCTTACTCTATCATTGCAAAAAAAAATGCATGTTTGACCCTTGGCAAAATGTATTTTTATTTTAAGTGTGGTCTATTTTTCTTATTGTGGGTAGTCTTTTCCTTCAGTCAAATGTGTTTCTGAAATGGCAAATACTCTGCAGGTTCAGTGTACAATTATGCAGTGTGGCCACTTCTTCTGTCACTCTTGATGTTTTATTATGTGGGATGAATTTGCTAGCACAGGACAGAGAAAATCTGTGTGTGGGTGAGTATGGAAGAGGGAGCATCTATTGGAAAGGAAGTACACAGGCTAACTCATAAGCTATGGGGTTAGTAGTCCTATGGAACAGAATGAATTGGTTGTTGAAATTACTTATGTTTCTGCGATATTTAGCTGGCAAGGAACAGGGTTCGCCTTTGCTCTTCCTCAGAAACAGCTGCAGTTCTTCCTGTAACCTAGCCTATAGTCTGGACTCGCACCAATTCACTGGAGGCTCTGTGAGAGCTGCGTTGTTCGCTGCATGTACGTAGGTGGAGATCATGAGAGACAATGGCAGAAGTATACACATGAGGGAGTGAAAGATAGTAGCCTACATTTCATTTTTGCACTCTATTATCATTTTTCACTCATGTAATGGATTCTTGGGAGTTGGCTGTTGCACAGAGTGCAACGTTGGTGTTGAGCATAAGCTTATCAGTCTTTGTTATCCATTTGCTCTCCAAATCCCTCCTCCACTACTGTATGTCACAGGTATTTGTAGAATACATGTGACTGAATTCATGCTTGATTACCTCTGTGTGTGGGTATGTGTGAGACACACTACACATGCGTTGAAGTATTGCTGTAAATAAATAGTCCCTTTTTCCATTTTAATGTACGGAGATATGGATACTAAGATGGGGTAATTTGGCATACACTTTTGCTAGGAAGGTTTTGTAACCACCACTGAAGTATAAAAAGATCATGGGACCAAGAGTAGACCTGATATCGGAAGGGAAAAATGTACACCTTTGTTGTCTTTCATATAAATTGATATTTCTAGTTCTCTTTTTCCTTGGTTTTTCAACACTTATTTTAAATGTTACTGACAAATTACTACTGTACAGATTGTGTATATATGACCAAATGGTTTCTCTTAATCCAATCTTTTTGTATAGAGAGAGATTACCTGTGTTTATGATTACAATAATAATTAAACGGGAAATTTCACAGTACTTAAACTATTGAGAATACAGACACAGTATGTGTGAGATATAAGTGCTAAGATATATTCTTCTGTCTCTTTGTACAAAACAGTGTTGACAATAAATAAAAGGGAGAAATCCCACATTTTGTTTCTTGTTTTCAACTTCTTCCTCTTCAGCTGTATTCTAAACAGCATGTGATTAAAACAAATAATATTCATCAATATTTTTAAAGTATTAGTGTATAAGTGTGTGGTTTTGGGCCTACCTGGCATTATTTGTGTGGTTTTCTAAGACTGTATTTATTTACCCAACTCATTTCAATTTAACCTTGTTTAGTTAGGTTTGGATTTAGTTAACATAATAGTTAGGCCACTGTTAAAACATTGAAATATTACCAGGGTAGCATGGCATTGTTGTTAGCACATCTCATAAGTTGAACCCAGAACATTATTGCTGAGAGGTATACGTGCTAACCACTATGGCACCATGCCACCCTCAGTGATGGACTATCATGCTTAATAGTATGTAACATATGGTGGCATTAAAACTAAATAAATTACACCCATGGTCTACTTTATTAGGCACACATGTGCACCTGCTCAGTCATAAAATGATCCAATTATCCTAATCATGTGATGGAAGTGAAGTGCTTAAATTGATGCAAATACAGATCAAGAGCTTCAGTTAATGTTAACATTAAAGATCAGAATGGGTTTAAGCCAGCATTGTTGGGGTATTTCAGAAACTTACAGATTTTTGAACCACAATCTAGAGAGTTTCCACAGAATATGCCCTGAGCAGCAGTTCTATGGGTGGAAACACCTCATTGATAAGAGAAGTCAGTGGAGAATGGCTTGACTGTTTCTAGCAGACAAAAACGCTATGGTAACTCATCTACTAACCCTTTATAGTACAGAACAGTATTGGAAAACACACAAGATGGTAAAACTTGTGGTGGATGGATTAAAACAGCACATGACCACAATGAATACCTTTCCTGTCAGTCAAGGATAAAAGTTTGACGTTAGGCTCACTGTAAGTGGACAACTGATGATTATGAAAAGATCAGGTGGGGTTTTACTAATCTTCCATGGTTTCAGTGGAGTGTGTACCGATTTTGTTTCTGATTGCTACACTACTCAGCCAAAAATGTCATGCACTCTAATATTTTGTTGGACTGCTTTTAGCCATGATTACAGCATCTAACCCCCTTGGCATTGTTTATTTGGTCAGGTCGAGGCTCAGCAACATTAAGTGACAATAAATTTAAGTCAGCTAATGACTTTAATGTACTGAATGGGCAGATTAGCCCATTAATGGACTTTTTCTTCTGCAATGGCACAGATATAAAGCTGGATATAAAATATCAGATAATGAACGAGTGAATTTAGGGATAAGAGATTGTTTTCAAACATGAACTGGTACCACAGAGTCCTGACCATAACCCCATTGAAAGTTTGTGGGATGTGCTGGAGAAGACTTTTCCCATCATCAATTCAAGATGCCAGTGAAAAATAAACCAACACCGGATGGAAATAATTGTGATATTGTTCAAGTTTGTTGAAACAATGGCATGATGATCGTATTCTGTATTTCATGCTAGAGGCAGTCTAACCAAATATGAGAATTTCGCCCTGGCAGTATATAATCTTAGAGTTTTATTATTCTCAGGAGTCTTCAACCTAAGGTGTCATACAAACCACAGAAAATGGCAGTGGTGGCTTAGTGGTTAAGGCGATGAGTTACTGATCCGTAGGTGAGCGATTCAATCCCCACGATCACCACTGTTGGGCCCTTGAGCAAGGCCCTTAACCCTCAATTGCTCAGCTGTATAAAAATGTAAAACATTTTTGTATAAAAATGATAATTGTCACTCTGGATTAAAGGGTCTGCCAAATGCTGTAAATGTAAATGTCTTAACTATGAGAAAAGACAAAAGAAAACAAATGCCACATTACTGTATTTAATAGTATGCAACTTATGGGGGGGCGTGGTTAGCACATCCACCTCACAGCAAGAGGGTCCTGGGTTCTAGTCCTGGGCTCAGACGTTTCTGTGTGAAGTTTGTATGTTCTCCCCGTGCTTGCATGAGTTTCCTCCAGGTACAATGGTTTCCTCCCACAGTCCAAAGCCATATACATTAGGCTAACTGGCTGTTACAAATTGATGAGGTGTGTGTGTGTGTGTGTGTGTGTGTGTGTGTGTGTGTGTGTGTGTTGGCCCTGCAATGGTCTGGCCAACTGTTAAGGGTGTACTCTGCCTTTGCCCAGTGTCAGCTGAGATAAGCTCCAGCCTAGTAGGAATAAGAGGTTTGGCAACTTATGGGGTAGAGTTGGACAAAAACCTACACTGAATAGTATGTTGTTATAGGAGAAAGCATTTGATTGACAACTGCTGTGGTTTCCATGGAAATGTTGCAGCACTACCACAAGCTAACAAGACATCAGTGTCAGGTGTTGACTTGGGAGAAAAAAAGAGAACACATTCCTTTAATTTTTTAATCCGGTTTAAACATTTTGCTTGGTTGAAATTACACAGCGCCCAAAGACAGGAAACGAGCCGTCACTGCCGATATGACTGTCTATAAAATATTCAGAGGTGCCTACAGTTATCATTTTCTTTTGGGCTTAAAAATATAGTAGCAGGTTCATCATCCCATGAAGCTATTCATTCTCTCACTTTCTGTCTCCCTCACACATACACGCAAACAGCCAATCCTGGAATACACTGCAACACATGTAACTATTTCTTGACAATTAACTGTTACCTAGCAACTGGATCTTTTGAGAGAGAGACCTGGTGGAAAGATAGATAGATAGAGAGAGAGAGAGAGAGAGAGAGAGAGAGAGAGAGAGAGATCTGGTGTGTTCATGTCCTGGTGGATTGGATGCTACAACAAATCAACGCACAATGCAGAAATGGCAAGTGCAGTATGAGCTCAACACCCACACTCATCAGAAAAAAGACAGCAAGAGAGAATGATGAGAAAGATGGAGAGGCAAAGAGGAAGAGGAGATTACTTGGGCAGAGATTACAGGGGAAATGGTGGAGAGAAAGAGAGGACACTGTGAAGTTAGAGAATAGTGATGGAAAGAAGGATGGAGGGACAGTAAAGTGAAGGAGCTCTTAATGGGAGCAGAGTCAGACCCTGAAGATCGTGTCTGCAGAGGGGAGAGAGAAAGAGAGAGAGAGAGAGAGAGAGAGAGAGAGAGAGAGAAGAGCGTTGCCGTAGAGACAGAGCGCAGCATTTTAGAGCTTAAGTTTTAATGAGGACACGTAGTACATAACACTCACAGACGCACACACACACACACACACACACACACACACACACACACACACACACACACACACACACACACACCTAAACACAGCTACATTACAACACTACGGCAATACATGGAGCCCATAAAGGCAAATGTTATGGGATGTCACATGAAAGTAAATCATATAATGAACTTGTTTAAGTTTTTGTTGATAATAAATAGTGTATAATTTATGATTGAGTAATAAGCAAATACTGTAAATCTGAGAAATAGAATGAAAGCCTTACATTGAGGGTGTGGGGATCTAATGATCTATAATAATCTTACATGAATGCATCTCTTCCCTAGGCACACACCCACACACATGCAGTAATCCTAATGTAAAAAAAATTCACAAAACCTAATGATTACAAGGAGCAGATACAATTCTGAAGGTTTCTAGCATATATATGGTGTGATCCAGAGAATATATATATATCTCCTGCAGTTCAAAGACATGCTCATTTAAAATTCAAATTGCCCCTTATGTGTGAGTATGAGTCTGAGTCTGAATGGTCGTGTGTTTTGGCCTTGTGATGAGCTGAGGTGCTGTTTAAGATGTACCACACCTTCATCCAGAGTAGGCTAAGGCAGACCCCAACCTCCCCGCCACTGTAGTAGGATTAAGCGGTTTAGAAAATGAATGAATGAATGGATCAGATGATTCACTTCATGTTATGTTTCGCATGTATTTCTAAGTGTGTGTGTTTAAACACCCCCCCACACCCCACCTCCACACTGCTTTCACAATTTTTCCATTTTCTTTTTTTCCCCTTTTTTTTGTACATGATCACATATTGTTCATGTGATATCATAAGTTTATGTAAGCTTTAGATGAAGTTACTTTATAAATAACATCATTCACATGATTTATTTTTTTGGATTGCAGGCTGATCCGCAGACTGTCTTATGAACTTGAATTTAATTAGCTGGTCGTTATTTCATTTCACCAGATTCTAAGATTGGAAACAATTATCTACTGACTTGCAACCAAGTGACACAAGTCTGACACCGTGTGGACATTAAGATGTAGTGATGCACTAAGACGCATAAGAGACACATACTGTATTTCTCAATGCAATTATAACAGCAAAATCTTTTGACGTCACTGAATGAGTATGTAATACTTCTAAATCCTATATATAGCACAATACACCATTTAAAGATATATACTTAGATTTTTTTTTAGTTATGCATTTCAAGTGTGTAGTATTCAGATACCTTCACTGATCAGCCATAACTTTAAAACCACTGAAATGTAAAGTGAATAACAGGGATTATCTATTAGAGAGTCTGTAATCTGCCAACACAAGACAAAAACTTTTGTTTTTATCTAAAATCTGAATTGAAATCTTTCATTTGGATATTAAACCAATACTCAGAACGTTGCTTCAGTCTAAGCTTGTATGATCTGTGGAGTGGGTTTCCTTTAATGACCTCTTTGTGTGTAGTTGCATAGACTCTTTCCTGAATTCTGATTCTTCTTCCTAGTAGAACCTCCATAACCTGATGCTGCCAGTGCCAATCTTCATGGAAGGATTGTAGCCAGTTTGTGATCGGTACCTTGAAGCACAATTCTAAAAGCATATTTTCACTTTTCATTATGGATTAACGTCAGTAGATAATGTGTGTAATGTCAAACAAGAACATTTAATAGATTATTTATTATATATGCATGATATATTTATTTTATATAATCCATCTGGGCAGAAAGTAAAGGGGTCCATATACTTGTCAAATGGAGTGTGCTTCATACTCTTCAAAAATATATTTATATTTTCATATTTCCAGTTGAATGCTACATTTTACATTTCCTTATGACAAAATGAAAAAGACAAATATTTGTTTATTTACTGTTGCAATTTGCTGTGTGATAAAGTGACAACCAAATACCAAAGATTATGTTACAAAAACATGCAATTAGTGTAGGTTAAAATATTATAATGTTAACAGTTTGAAAGTTTGCATCTTCTTTTCAATATTATTATTATTATTATTATTATTATTATTAATAATGTTAATCGATAGCACTGTCCTATTTACCTCAAATCTATGGATGGTGCAATTTTATCTAACTGTAGAAACTGATGTATCATCTTTTTAATATAACCAACAGGAAAATATATGGAATTAAAAAATAATACTGCACATTTATATTGCATTTTCATTATATATATATGATTAAATGTATATTAATATTAATATTAATAATTATTTATTAAACATTTTTCTGATTCTTATCACAATAATCATTAAAATAAAACAAAATGCCTTAATTTGCTTAGAAATAAAATAAATGCAAATCACATCTTTTTTGATTTAAAACTATTTTAACCTATATATGTACAGTATAGTTTTCAATCTTCAAGTAAACTATTCATTCAGTTAAAACAGCTTTTTTATAAAGTTATATATCTTGTAAGTCATTGCATTTTTACTGGATAATGAATGTGGTATATGATAAACACTCATAAATAATAAAAATGATAAAAAATATAGAACACTCATTGAACCAAAGAGTTTCAGCACACGTTTATTGATAAGCAGTTTATTCAGCTGAAGCTTGGTTTTAGCTTAAATTCTCATCTCATAAATCCAAAAAGCTCACAATATAAACAAGAACATATTCTTTGAGATCTTAAGACTAATCCATACTTGGCCAAAAAACTTGTTAACAGGCTAGGGAAAGTTTTCTATGCTGGAGGTGTTAGTAACAGTCCAGTGAAAGCTGCTTAGTTTCCTTTGCAAGAGAACCTTTATTGGGCTTCTGAGGTCTGAACTTATACTAGTGCAACCAGCAGAGAGAACATGTGTTTTTATCATTTATATCATGTACTTGACTCACTATATGAGGTTGATATTAGAATGACAATACAACATGAACAAATCTTTTTTTTTTATTATTATATTCAGTTCTGGAGAGAATTCTGAAAATATTGGATATTTTCAAAATATTTTCTTCAATAAATAAATGACCGAGTACAACCCCAAATCAGGAAAAGTTGGCATAGTATGGAAAATGCAAATAAAAAACAAAGTTCTACACATATTTTGACTTGTATTTCCTTACAGACTATAATAGCCCAAAATATCTGATATCTTTTGTCTTGTCAACTTCATTTCATTTGTAAATATACATCCATTCCAGTGTTTAAAAACCACAACTCATTCCAAAAAAAGTTGGGACAAGACAACTTAACGCTAATGATAAGGTAAAACAATTAAATAGAAATGTATTTTGGAATAGGTGATGTCAACTGGGGATTGTAATCTAATCTTGATCTATTACAAAAGCGTTATCCAGAAAAGGCCTAGTCTTTGGGGGAAAAAAGATGTCTAGTTTGTCAACAAATGCAGGCACAAATTATGCTCCTCAAAGGAAGATAGAAATGGATTTAATTATTTTACTCTCTAATTACATTTTTATATTTTATATTCAATATTATTACAGATACAAACAATCTTAAGCAATTTCAGTGCGTAAAGGGCAAGGGTACAAGCCTAAGCTGAACACGGGGTCAGCCCCATGTTCCCCAATCCCTATGTTCTCCAGTCCCCTTTCCCAATACCTATGTTCCCCAGTCACTATGGGGTTAGGGTTTGGGTTAGGGAACATAGGTATTGGGGAACATAGGTACTAGGGAACATAGGTAATGGAGAACACAGACATGGACCCACTTAACACCCATGATCCCTCAAATGACACTACATCAAGAACCATCATTCATCTACAGCTGATATAACCACATGGTCTTGGGATAACCTTTATCAAAAACTACAACACAAAGTAACATCCATAATTTCTTTTACCATCAATGAGCCCAAAAGCCAGGCATAGTGTCACTGTCCTTGTCAAAGCTTACACTTCTGTTAGACAAAATTAAGGCAGAAAAGTTGAGATTTTGGAGCAACATCTTTTCCAGGGATCCCCATGCATATTTCAGCAAGAGTGTGCAAAGCCACATTCTCATCCTGACCTGTCCCCAGTAGAAAATGAATAGAGAATTTTATATAAACCCTATACTGTTGAAAACCTTAAGAATCCTTAAGAAAAAATAACACCAAAAATATTTAATCATTGTTATATTGTATTGTTTTAAGTGCAGTACGATTATTTACAAATCATTGTTTTCAGTTTTAATTTCAGTTTTGACCATTTCAACTTTTACTGATTTGGGGATGTATTTTTAATTGGGCTGTCTTCATGGACATTTAGAACTTGTGTGAAAATTATGTCATAATTTTAGCACATTTAGGTCATATTTATGCAAAATCTTTAATATGTACTGTAATGAGCAAAAGTTTTGATCCACCCACAAAGATGAAAATGAAGATGTAGAATAAAGATGGTTTCAGAAATAATGAAATTAAACGTTTATACATTAAAAAAATACTATAAAGAGGAGTAAATGTAAGTGCATAAAACAAAGTCAATATTTAGTATGACAAGACTTTGCATAAAAAAGGAGCTTCAGGGTAAATTTTTGCAGCTTCATAAGGAAATGTAGGTTTTACTGAACATCTTACAGGAACAGCCACAGCTCTTTTGGAAATTTTGACACTTGCATCTTATTTTTGCAGCAAACCCAACAGCCTTTGTTGTGTTTTTGTTTGAAAACTGGTTTCCTGTGTAATCTGCTGCTTTCTTACTGTCAAGCATTTGTGTAAAAATTTAAATTTTGTGCTGGGACACTAATGTTTGGAAATCTAAAATGTCTTTGCACTGACTTATGATAACATAGAGGTCATCAAATAAAAATCTATAGCAGAGTTTGTACTTAAAAATACAGGGTGGCTCAAGACTTCTGCACAGTAATCATATACAGTGAGAGTAAAAAGTATTTGATCCCTTGCGGATTTTGTTGGTTTGCCCACTAATAAAGACATGATCATTC
>JAOUQZ010000026.1:8875134-8887766 GCA_028564935.1 Neosilurus hyrtlii
GTGTGTGTGTGTGTGTGTGTGTGTGTGTGTGTGTGTATGTGTGTGTGTGTGTGTGTGTGTGTGAGTGTGTGTGTGTGAAATGTTTGAAGGTATGGTTTGTTTCTGCTACAGGAAAAAAGTATCAATGCTCAGAAGCAAGCTGAGAACATGATGTCATATCAGGCTGAGAAACCGAGCTACCCAGACATGAGCCCAACCACAGGTATTATTCACAAAGAATCAGAAGTGTTATCAGCAACCTCGAAATGACACCAAATGTTTTTGTTACTGATTCATTTTTTGCTCCTTTTAATCGAGCAGTTCTGTCTATCTTTTTGTTTTTTTTTTAATACCAGACTTTTTAATCCATGATAAGTGCAGATACCTGATGTGCAAGTTTTTATTTCATGGGGTTCTCTGATGAAAACACAGTGATAACTCGCAGCAGAGTGATCAGCTCCATTACGCATGTGACTAATGCACAAGACATTTAACCCCTTAAAATCCCAGGATCCATCATTGTTTTGAGGCTAAGTGTGCATTCTTTACTCTTATAGGAATAAAGTAAGAATAATACAAATAATATGAACTAAAACAACACATACAGTACTTATTCCAGGTTGATTGTGGGCACTTTGATGATTTGGTCAAAATCGGACTCACTGGCATTCTACTGCCTTGGCAAGTTGCAGTGACTTTTAAAAATGGATCTTAAAAATAATATGGTTGCTATAATGCAAATGTCTTAAATATAGAAAAAAATTAATTAGATTTTTAAGGATTTTTAAGAGTTGGGGCTTGGGGAGCTGTTATGAGGTAAAGCTAGGTCTAGGCCATAAAAATAAAAACAGAAGTTCGAAATTAGTAGAAAAACTACTGTATCTACTGATTTATTATTGATGTAATGTAAGTGCGCATACACAGCAGCATACCTTGAGTAGTCAGGCAGTAGAGTATTGGGCTGGGAGTGTAGCAAAGTCTTTATCTCATTGAAGATACGCTTGCCCCAAGTGTCCAGCACTCTCGTCACACTCCGGACATTAGCCACGTTCACGTGCTCCGCTGTCATGGGAACACGCGACCAAACAGAAAGAGAAATAATGAAGTTAAATACAAGCTGAGTAAGACACCATGTGACCTCGTGTGAGAGGTAATTGAGATAATGTGTTCATTAAATTGGTGTCCTTGTACCTCAAGTTCATTTGCATTTGCTATTGTATGACTGCAGGGTTGTATAAATGACTGTCTGAGAGGAGACCTCAATATAATTTTTAGTCCTGTGCAATCACATTATCAATAATATCTGTTGGATCTCAATGATGAGTTAATGTTACTTTAGAAACCTAATGAAGAGAATTTCCATTAGATTTCTCTTATTATCATAAATACAATAACTTCTACAGCCAGTTGGGTTATTACATTATTTCAGGTGGAAACTTATTTAGAAATTTGAATTGTATAAGACTTGCTGACTGATGGTGATTTGCATTTTTTCCATAGAAGTAATTATATGGGTACACTGAAAGCCATTTTAAGTGAGTCTGTCTTGAAGAGGAGAAGAGACCATGGACAGCTGAAGTCCTGTCTCAAGCATGGACAAAAAAAATTACAATAGAAAACTGCAACAGTTAGTATCCCCAGTTCCCAAATGACAAAACAGAAAGTTGATGTAACACCTCCTGATGAGGTGATGATTCCTCCCCTGCTACCTGTTACTTTAATACTGTTATCTGATTATTCAGTTTTTTCTTTTTTTTTACTTTGACACAACTATTGTTAAGTGTGATACAGACATTTTATTATAACTTTGTTTATATTTACAAAATAAGATTAAGTTTTCAGTAAAAATATAGAAGTTTTTTGTTGTGTTTGTGTGTGTGTGTGGGTGTGTGTTGGGGTGTGTCACTTAAAAAAGATTTATGTGAAATAACAAATCACAACTTTTGGTTTTGAGATAATTTTGGAAAATATGTTTTTGTGTTCAGTTCACATATTCTCTCTCTGCTTGCGTCGGTTTCATCGGGGTTGGTCTGGTTTCTTCCCACAGTCTAAAGACATGCACATTAGGCTCACTGTCTATTCTAGATTGCCCTGTGTGTGTGATTGTGAGCATGAATGTGAATGGTTGTTTGTCTGTGTTGGCCCTGCAATGGACAGTGACCTGTTGAGGCTGTATCTGGCCTACATGTGTGAGCCCACCTCATCTGACCTTTAGCCTGCCACTGGCTTTAATCTCAAGTCATATTTTAGATTTGTCTCTCCTCTCTTGAAATACACATTTTGTTTTTGCATTTGCCTGCAGACCTTACCTGACATGGACCTGCAATTGTTTTCATCACAGTGCTTGACTTAAACTATATTTAAGAGATCACAAGCTATTCCGAAGCTAAATCATTTGATCCATTTAGGAATTTAAATGTCATCAGCAGGACCCTGTAATCAATGTGGAGACAATGTAAATTGAATAAGGCTGGGTAATATGCTCTGGTTTACATTTTCTCGGCATGTGCCTACTGAAAAAATCAAAAGCTCCTTGAATAAAGGTCCATAGCCGGTTGTCTTGCAAGTTGTTCCCCTTAAACCCTGATCTGGAGCCTCGGGTTTCATGGTTTGTATTTTATCTGTCTAATTAATAAGCCTATTAATATGAGTTCTGTGTGTGTACCAGGCTGAAGACTAAGTAAACTGTCTGAATAAGCCTGGAAGCCAAAGCAGAGAACCCCCGAACAATGGATATGCTAATACAGTCTGCAATCACAGTTAATATAAACAAACAAAAAACCTTGTTCAAGTCCAATCAGCTGCAGAAAGGTTAAGAAATTGGGTAAACATGAATAGTATACATGGAAACATTTAAAAATTAAGTGATGATTGGTCTAAATGTTCAAAAACATGCCTAAACATGTGTATAATGGCTGTGGACATTAAAAATGATTGACAATGTGAGGTTTTTGGTAATTTCAGTGGGCTGTTAGGGGAGTAATGCTCTGGTCATGTGAAGGGTTTGCCAGGGTGCCATATACTTTGCATCAAGGATATCTTTGATGTTGAATAACTGAAGTGTGTTAGAACAGATAAATGTCCTTGTTTGACCCCATTCACATTGAATTTCATAACTAAAAGAATTTCAGATGCCATAGAGTCATTTGTAATTAAAATCTGATTGTCATTTGTAATTGTAATTTGATTTGGTATTGATTGTTCCTTAGTAACAAAACAATTTGAATTTCTGCCGTAAAGGATTGACTTTCAAGCTTGTAGACAGTTCCTTTGTGAAAAATACATACATATTAATAAGATGTTCTGTCCTGGATTTATCTATGGTAGACTGAGGCAGTGTTACTTTCGGCAGCTTTTTATTAGTTTTATTCACATGTGAGATTTTTAAAAATCTTTTATAGCTTTAATCAAGTTTTAAGTGAACAAGTGAAAAAGTTTGAGTTGATAAAAAAAATAATTCTATTTCTATTAATATTTAACCATCAGTGGTGCTGTGGGGTCTAAATAAATAAATAAATAAACAATTAAAGCCATGTAAGCTATACATGTCAATAGACATGCCCTTTTGTGGCAAACTACTAAAAATCTGTGCACAACAAAACAAAAATAATTAAAATAGACTACGGCACATACCAGAACCTGGAATCGAGGTGACGGACTGTATGATGTGTTGAGATTTATAAAGCAACATTTTATTCTTTATATCTTTACTTGTGTTATATATCTTACCTTAGTTGTGTACAGAAAGGCTAGACACACAACTGGTGGAAAATGTATTTTTTCATGTATTTAGAGTGTCTGATAGCCCAACACTTGCATAATAGTCATACATACATACAGTTACATAATCATATCAACAAACACAAAATGTACATATCATATTACTTCTTATTATCAAAAATAACAATGAAAAAAATGTTTTATCTATTTTAGCTACACTAAATATAGTGTGCTCCCCATCATGGAGAAATGGTCATGATGAACCCTTTTTGTCAAGGTTTTTTTTTTTTTTTTAAACAAATTATAAGTAAGTTAATCATATGGTTATACTGTATTCAATACAATAAACTAGGTAGATTTATCCACAGAAAGAAATGCTGTAGAGTAAATGTCTGTATAAAAATGACTACCTAGAGCAATAAAAAAGTGATAAATGAAATAATATCAGTATTTATTGTGGCAAACCTTTCTTTACTTACATACAAGCATTTTCCTGTAATATTTAATTATAGGTAACCTAATTTTTGGAAATCTGAAATATTTTCTTTATAGTGTAAATGAATGAGTGTTATGAAATAAAAATCAAAAACAATGGTTTGGGTGTACTAAAGAAATGTGTGTGATTAAAATTTTGCAAAGTACTGTGCATGTTTGGTGGAGGGAAATATTGTGTCTTCAGTCCTATGGTGCAACACATATAGACAATACCACAACATTACATGCTACTGTACTCTCAATTGCACATGAGAAAGCTGTGTTAAATGAGAAGTAACGTTACACTGTTGTTAACATTAATCCAGTTCTCTTTTTGAACCCTTATGTTCAAGATCTATAAGCAAGGAGCTAGAATGATGCAACACTGCTTCAAAGTTGCTTGCCAGCAATGAAGTAGGCAAAAACTTTAGAATCGTTAGCCTACATCTATTAAGTCAGTCATTGTTTTATTCTGGCACACTTTAATTAGTAAACACCCTGAGTCATTTCCTTTGCATACAATTTTTTTTCAATGTTTACCTCCTTCTCTATAGTTCCAGGTGCCATAGTCTTCCAGCTCATTGCTCATTGCACGCGACGAAGCCAAAAACATCAAGATGACAGCCAGCATCATTACTGTCCTTGTTGCCATGGGAATGGGCATGATGATTCAGAGGCCTGGAGAGAGAAGAGGGGGATTTCAAAAGTTTAACGGAAAACAGATTTGCACCTCCATGCTGCCAGAACCTCAGTCCAAGGGTTGGCAGAACGGTCACGGATAGGAGAGAGAGAGAGAGAGAGAGAGAGAGAGATTACAGATGCACAAAAGGAGATAAAAAGGCAACGTAGCTGAGTTAATAAGCAAACTTCATTGACCCCCATTCCAAGCTTCACAGAGTAGACTGGCTCTAGAGACTTACTGCTGATAACTCAGAGCATGAATAAGAAAGGACTGAATTTTGTGCTGTTGAGATGACCCGGCTCTTAACTCATCACTGTGGTGTCTCATACTCCATGCTGCTAATTAACTAATTATAACTGCTGTACTGTCAACAAGGTAAACAAGCAGAGCCGAGTTTCCCGAAAGCATCTCAGCACTAACATCGTTAAATGGCAGAGTGAGCATTACATTGAACACCCACTCTCACACACCGACGTTATTGCAAGCTACTTCAGGAAAAACATTTCATAACATGAGACATCAAGGGTGTACTGAAAAATAATTCAACTTACTAATAATATTAATGTGCTGTAAGTCAAGATGGAGGATATAAAGACAACTTGTAACTTTTTCCCTATATTGTTGGCCCTGCTATAGCAATCATGATGGAACATTAGTGTGAAAAAGACTGGTCTTTGTAAATCTGAAGTCGACATGTGGTTGTAATTGAGGTCATGTGACCTCCAGCTCTTTGCAGAGGCACCTGTGTACATGCGTGTTGGAACCATAAGAAAATGACGGTATCCATTATTATGTGTACATCATTAAAATATTTGATGGGCATTTTGACTGCATATTAGATCATTACTCTTGTGAAAAAATTAATTTCATTCATTAAATAAACACAAAAAATTCTACATGTCAGAATACATTACAATACAATACATTACAAAACAATACATACAATTGTATTTATTGTTCTGTCTTCTCCAGTGCTCTCATTGTGCTTTTTTCTAGTTGCTTTGGACCAATTAAAACAATGTCTGTTTTTAAAGGCACAACAGACAAGCATGAGAAAAGCAGAATGGAATGATGGTCTTGTGACTGCTGTAATTCAACAGAAAATGAATTAGTTTATTTGAAGCTTCACAGAAAAGTTGCCTTTGTTCAGTACTCCCTGATGTTGAGAGCCTGTAAAGGAGAATAGACTCATGGGCAAGAAAAGACTGAAAACAAAAATGAAAGATTTTTATAGAAGTAACCCTATTCAAACCAGAAAGTGTTCAGTATTGATCACATTAGGGATGTGGGGTGTAAAGGGTAAAGCTTTACATAAATCTGTAATCAGGAAGGAATGTAACTGGCAAAGGAAACTGAAAAAGAGTGAGTCAGTACCATGGTATGTCTCCAAATGGCCCCTATCCCAGGGTTTATAAAGACAAGGGCCCATATGGAGACTGTATCACCGTGTAAGACTGCTGATCTGAAATCAGCTTCCTCTGTGCCTCCATGATGAACGTGTAATTTTGCTTTCAAGACAAAAACTGGTCCATGATCAACTTTCTCACCCCAGGGGTGGTATTCATGAGAGTCTCATGAGCACGAGCAGCTGGTAGTATAATTGCAATAATTTGGAGTATAAAAGATAAAATATCTATAGGCACTTACACACATGCACTTGAAGCATTGTAACAGTAATGAATCAGTTATCAGCTAAGGGCCAATTTCAGTGTTAAATTAAGTTCATAATGAAGATTTAATACTGAAATTGAATGCATTGATTTTCAGACCTCCAATGTAACTACATTGTGAGACGTATACACATGGAAGAAGGAGCTGTATTAAATACAGTGCCACTGTCTAATTGTCATAATATATCATGTGGAATTTGCCTTTTTTTTTAGAACAAAAAAATTTTTTTTTGAACTAAAAATACCACTGAAATCTAATGCTCAATCCATAAAACATTATTAATCAGAATGCCTGTTAAGTGAATCTTAATCAATAATATTTGATTATATAATATAGTCAATGATATATCTTTTTTAAAAGGTACCTCTATTGGTCGTCCTTTCAATTATAATTTGTGTGTAATGTAATACGTTTAAGCGATACAGAGGTTATTGTAAAATAAACGATGGTAAAAAGCACTAAACTGGTTAGATTTTATGCCTTGGATTACTAGCGGAGGATGAACTAATGCGGAACAACCATTTTCTCCCGGAAGTGACGTGAACTCATTGGGCCGGGTTGTCCAGTGTAAGTAAACAAGCTGCGAGCAACATTTTAGGTGATAAAACTTCCCAGATACTAAAGGCTCTTACCTATTACTGGTTCGTTTTTGTGAGGTGATGCTCCCATCCATTGTCATCCTTTGACTTTTTAATGAAAGAATTCCGTAGGAACAGCGTCCGGTTTTTGACATAAAAGCTTGGGCTTCCTGGCAAGTAGTTCTGCCTGGAGGTCATGCCGATAGCCGGTCGGCTTGAAGTGGTCTTCGCAGACTACTGGGTTGCGTTCGAAGGGAAATGTTTTCAGAGTACGGCCTGTGCCGTTGTTATGTTTTCCATGATTTCTGCACTTGATGATTGTGCAGCTGTATGCTTTGCACTCTGCAATTTTCCTGGCGATACAGCACAGGCCTGGCCGATAATGTGTTTTCATAGACTGGTGTCTGCTGCAGGCAGCCCGGCCAATAGGACAAAATAAAAATATGCATCTCTACCAGGGCTGGAACAGCCGGTGAAGAAGGCAACGTGTTGCTACACATGTCTACAACCTCTGGCAAAAAGAATGGAATCACCACTCTTGGAAGACGTTCATTCAATTGTCTAATTGTGTTGGGAAAAAAAAAACACAGACACGTCACAAAACTATTTTCATTTAACATTCCAACCTTCTGGCTTTATGAAACACTTACAAAAATAAAAAAGAAAGAAAATTGTAGTCAATTGCAATTGTTTTTACAGATCAAACAGAGGTAAAAATATGGAATCACCAAACAAAAACACCACTAGTACTTTGTTGCACTATCTCTGGCTTTTATAACAGCTTGGATTCTCTGAGGCACGGATTTATACTATCGACAAACAGTATTCTTCATTAATCCGGTTCCAACTTTATCTTATTGCAGTTGCCAGATCAGCTTCGCAGTTCGGAGCCTTGTCGTGGACCATTTTCTTTAATTTCCACCATAGATTTTCAGTTGGATTGGACTATTTGCAGGCCATGCCATTGACATTATATGTCTTTCTTGAAGAAAAGATTTCACAGCTTTTGCCCTGTGGCACAATGCATTATCATCCTGAAAAATTATGTCATCATCACCGAACATCCTTTCAAATGATGGAATAAGAAAAGTGTCCAAAATCTCAATACAAACTTGTGTATTTATTGAGGATGTAGTGACTGTCATCTCTCCTGTACCTTTACTCCACATACAACCCCGTATCATTAATGATTGTGTAAATTTGCATGTTTTCTTCAGACAGTCGTTTTTATAAATTTCATTGGAACGGCACCAAACAAAAGTTCCAGCATCATCACCCCGCCCGACGCAGATTCATGAATCATCACCTAACTTCACTCTCATCCAGTCATCCATAGTCCATGACCGCTTTTCTTTAACCCCTAAAACCTTGTTTTTTCTGTTTAGATATTAATGATTGTTTTCGTTTGCCTTTTCTGGATGTAAATCCATTTCTTTTAGGCGATTTTTACAGTTCAGTCGCAGACACTGACTCCACATTCTGCCAGTTTGTTCGTCATTTGTTTTGTTGTGCATTTTCTGTTTTCAGGGCGTACTGCTTTAAGTTTTCTATCTTGACCCTTTGATGTCTTCCTTGGTCTACCAGTACGCTTCCTTTTTACAACCTTCCCATTTGATTTGTACTTGGTCCAGATTTTAGACACGGATGACTGGGAACAACCAACATCTTTTGCGACATTCCGTGAAGATTTACCTTCTTCAAAAAGTTTAATAATCCTCTCCTTTGTTTCAACTGACATCTCTCGTATTGGAGCCGTGATTTATGTCAATCAGCTCGGATCAACAGCTCACTAAGGTGGGCAAGTGCTCTCTTTTAACTGCAGACTAATTAGCAGATGTAATCGGATACAGGTGGTTGTTTTAGACCCGCAAAGTACTAGTGGTTTTTTTGTTTGGTAATTCCATTATATTTTCCTCAGACTTGACTGATTCTATTTTTTACCCTCTGTTTGGTCTGTTAAAACAATTGAAAGTGTTTCATAAAGCCAGAAGGTTGGAATGGTAAATGAAAATAGGTTTGTGGCATTACTGTGATTGTTTTTTTTTTTGTTTTTTTTTAATACGCAATTTAAAAAATTGAATGAACATCTTCCAAGAGTGGTGATTCCATACTTTTTGCCAGGGGTTGTAGTAGTAGTATGGCAGGATTCACACATACTTGACAAGAAGCAAGGACTGATGATGTCGTACAGAACCGCTGATGTCGTACATTATTGTTTTAAAGAGCTAGTAATACAAATTCACCACAGGTACACCTTAAAGATTGGATTATGAACCACACAGCAGGTGAAGGTTCCATGAACTTAGCCAGGTTACTGTGTACTGTTAAGTAGTGATGTAGTATACCAAGAATTGTACCTGCATGATAAAAAAAAAACAAAGCAGAATGGAGAACCTTTGAAACATGCAATAAACTGAATACAAAAAAGAGATGTACTTTTCAAATACGGGTCAAGATGGTGGTCAGTAAGAGATGAAGTATATCAGGTTTGGTGGCTGTCAGATGAAAACAGGCAGTAGAGAGAATTTTTGAAACAGAGAAAAAAAGAAAGTATGAAAAAATAGATGAGTGCAGGTCAAAAACAGATTCATATGAGTGTTATGTGACATAGACTGAGGTCAGAACAGCATTAGAATCATGGTGTCATGGTGGGACCATATTCCAGTGTTTTGTTTTATTTCGTTTATTTATTTATTTATTTATTTTGGGGGGGGTTGTTGTCCAAATGTGAGTCAGGATAGATACAGATATTTAAAGCATTTCATAACCTGATGCATCATATTAAATATGGTGACTGTGGCAGCTAAGCAAGGACAAATTGGAATTTTGTCCACATCATTTATTTCATCTTATATTTACACACTAAGCTCCAAACAGATGTTCCCTTTACTAGTGTCAGATCAAAGAACATCCACAATATCACGGTATTGACTTTAAAACAAGGTAGTCATGTTGCCATATACTGTGAGCTGCAATACTACTGTACAATGGGCGAAACAGATGTCCTTTTAGAGTCTGCTTCTGAACAAGACCTACTCATTATCTTTCCCAGGAGAACCATTCAATGGAGGAATGCACAGGGGTCTGATGCCAAATATTAGGCGACTAAGAACATCATAGCATGCAGATTACAGCATTTACATCAAGAACCTGTTGCGTAACATTCAAAGTTTTTTGTTGTTGTCTTTTTTTTAGGAGAAAGTGATAGAAACCAAACAACAACAATATCATTAAAGAAGAACAATATCATTGGTTCAGCAAAACGTTACACTTACACTTTCAAAAGATAATGGTATTCTTCTACTGGTTGTCAAACACCTGCTGCAAAACAGGGTTGTTTTTTGTCTTGTTATCTTCTGTCCACTGTTTTATAGCTCTCTCCTGCTTTCCTTTTAGCCTTTCTGAATTCTCTCTCTCTCTCTCTCTCTCTCTCTCTCTCTCGCTTGTTCCCCTCCTTCTTTTCTAAGTAAAAGTAATGTGATTATAGATAAAGCTATGCAAGCAGTGTCTCACTTGTATTTTATTTTTAAGGACAGTAAGAGAATTCATTCTCTCTCTCTCTCTCTCTCTCTCTCTCTCTCTCTCTCTCTCTCGCCTGTAGTCCAGCTGTGGCCACATGGGAATTTTTTTTACATTTTCTACCTTTTTTTGCCCCCTCCATCTCACACACACACACACACACACACGCACGCACGCACGCACACACACACACACACACACACAATAGACACACTAACATTACAGTAAATGACAGCTTGGTAAAACACACTGTAAGTCTATAAAAGTCTAATAATTAATTCTCTCTATTTAGAAAATTTATCTCTACATTAAAGTTTATACAATGAAACAGTAAAATTCTTAGTGTAACATTAATACCCAGAGCGTTCACGTGAGGTCAAATTGACCGACACACTAAGTCGGGTGTTAATTTAACAGTGTGTAGGTCCATTATATCTAATAAAAGTTAGTGTATTACCAGTGCTCTACAAAAGTCACATATAATCAAATATCATTTCTAAGGTGTCTAAGAAACTTTCAAAATGGGATCAATACAGTGAAGTGGTGTTTGTATGTAACCTATTTTACAGATTGTCAACATGGAAAGTGAGATGAGATTTTATATATATATATATATATATATATATATATGTATGTGTGTGTGTGTGTGTGTGTGTGTGTGTGTGTCTATATATATATATATATATATATATATATATATATATATATATATATATATATAAAGATTATGAAACAGATTTATTTTAGTCTCATGGACTTCCAGATGTTATTTATCTTTGGGTTCTTCTCTATCTCCCTTTTTTCTCTCTGATCTTTTTTCATTGAATTTATGAGATCAGTCTTGGCTTCTTTGCTTCTTTCCGTTGTTGGGCTGCAGTGCACATGCGCACCTGTTTCTTATTAAGCACAATAGAAATCTGATAGGAGAAAAAAACCTGACCAAAAAACGAATGCATGTGTGTTTAATAGTTTGTTATATTAAGCTAAATATGATTTTTGGATATCGTGACTCCTAAAATAGCCACTCATCCTATAATAAAATTCACTACCTTCCTGTGAAGTGGAAAGATCGGCCATCTCCTTATTTCTTACATTATTATTACGACTCTGGAAGTTAGAGTACTGTAATAAATTCCTGCTACAAGAAAGGAAATACAATCCTACAGTACTTCACAACAGGATTGATATGAAATAAGATTTTTAATTAAATGTAAAATAAAGGCAAATTTACGACCCATATGTAGCCAGTAACCTACTGAAATTAAAAGAATAGGCCAGCATTTATCAAGCTAGCCTCTTATCTACCACCACTGTAGTTAATATGATTAATATGGACACAGTCTTTCGGGAGTCTTCTGGTACTGAATAACAAATAAGAACAATTTTGTTCATTTGAAATTCATCCATCCATCCATTCATCCATCTATTATCTATTCATCTTCATCATCATCCTCTAATTCATCAGGGTCATGGGGGAAGCTGGGGCCAATTTCAGATGACACATAACCAATCACAGAAACACCCTTGGCTGAGATTCAAACCAAGAACCTTCTCCATGTTAAGCATGTGCGTTAAACACTGAGCCACTGTGCCCTGCATTTAAAATTAATTATTGAAGAATGTCAGACAGCAATTTGTTTAACATTGCATGGTTAGAAATTACAACAAACATGAAAAAATAATTCATGAAGCTGTTTTTTTAATGTAGTTATACCTATAATATTCTCTTAATATTTTTTACCACTAGGATATAATAATATCTGCCTCATGGCAAGAATGTTATGGGTTCGAATCCCAGGCTCAGTTCAGCATTTCTTTGTGAAGTATGCATACTCTACCTGTGTTTGCATGGGTTTCTTCTGGGTATTTTGGTTTCCTCCCACAGTTCAGTGACATTGTGTGTGTGTGTGTGTGTGTGTGTGTGTGTGTGTGTGTGTGTGCGTGTGTGTGTGTGTGTGTGCTGGTCCTGGGGTGGTCTGGCAAGATATTCAGGGTGTTCCCCACCACTG
>JAOUQZ010000026.1:8890285-8902698 GCA_028564935.1 Neosilurus hyrtlii
AAATATATATATATATATATATATATATATATATATATATATATATATATATATATATATATATATATATAAAATGTTACTTTTTTTTGTAGATGGCATGTCAGGAAAAAGACATCAAATCCCTCAAATCTCTCCAGACAGAACTATGGTGAGTTTGGTGAAGTTTATTCCTCAGGGATTACTTTTTCCTTGATTTTAAGTGAAGTGGAAACATACTGTATATTTTTGTTACATGTCTGTCTCTCTAGGCCTCACCTCTCTGCTGAACAGAATCACCTCCTGCATCTTGTCGTGCAGGAAAGAATCAGCCCCTCTGGTCAGGGGGTTTAGTTCAGCCCTATACAGTCATGTGAAAGCGCTCGGAGACACTTCCCCACTGCCTGGTGCATCGCGTACAGTGTCTTACTGAGTGACAGTACTAACTCTACAGCTGTAATATTTACATTCCACTCCATGACTTGTTAAAGAATATTTTGGTTTTTTTTAAAGGTACAGTGTGTAAGATTTCAGAGGATCTATTAGCATAAATTAGATATAATCAATAAGTACTTTTTTTATTAATGTATAATAATTTAAAAAATGTTTTAAAGGTTTTTGCAACCTTACAATAAACTGTATGCCCTCTCATGGAGGCTGCCATCTTGAACCACCATGTAACCCAGAACCATACAAGCTGCAGTTGGTTGCAGTCTGGAACTTCACCACTAGATGCTGCTGAATTTTACACACTTTACCTTTTGACATCAACAAATGTGATGTGTACAGAAAACATGTCCCACACAGGACGTGAATGTATATTTTGTTCTTCGTTAAGGTTATTTTGGGTCGTTGCACTTTAATAATTTTACTGTATTTTTAATGTTTCATGTTTAATGAAATCTGTTGTTTGTTTGATGTAAATAAATCCAGTAATGAATCCTGTATGCATGTTTGATTTATTGAAATGTCTTTATTTACAATTTCTACATCAAACTCTTTCCTTATGGCTTGTCATAAACCACAATATGCACTTGTGATCCCAGATACATTCATGTAAGTCTCCTGAAGTAATCTGTATTCCCTAAAACTCTTTCCTAGACCATCAGCACCAATGTCATTCTTAAATAGAGTTTACTGACCTTATAATCATTTCCCATCTAAGCCAAATGAATGGAACAAACTCATTCCTACCAATGGCCAATAGGATTTACTGCATAACAACATGGCAATGTGAACATATAAGCTTTCATGACATCAGTTCTCATGTACAGGGACTTCAGAGTTACATCAGCAGAAGACGTACCAGTCCTTTGTCATCTGGGATGATGTTTTCCTCTGTGTGGTTTGACGTATGGCGAAGGTTTAGAATAAAGATACTGCATTTACTAGCTTTAGATTCAAAATATTGCAGCACCTAACTAGAAACGGATATAGGTGAATTGTATAATTCTATTGGTCATGATTCCAGACTTGTGCAGTGACGTGTATGTTGGCAAATTGGAGAACATAAAACAGCTATTTTTTAAATTAGAAAAACATCTAGACTAAATCAAAATGAAGAATGACACCAATTGTGACTAAACAGATGCTCTTTGAATTGTTCCTGTTTTTAGTGGGTTTTTTTTCAAAACTATATTTTAGTCTCTATATATTTTGACTTTATATATATTTACTGTATGTACACACGTATGACTTTTTATATGTATAATACATTTTCTTTACACATTTTTGCCATAAACTTTGTATTAAATTCCTGCATCTTAATAACCCTCCCATGTAAGGACACTAATTGAAAATACTTGTTTGATATTTGGACAGTTATTCAGTACAAATTTGTTAGCCTGATTAAATAAATAATTTCTTTGATTTACTAATATTTTTATTTGTTCAATTTTAGCATATCTTTCTGGTAGTAGACATGGTTAAAATTCTGAATGACCTACAATATCTGAAAGAGCACTTGTGATTGTAAAGTATATTTCTAATCTGAAGAACCTCATTTTATCCAGTGTAGTAGTACTAGGCTTGGGGTTTGGGGTACAATGGCCCACAATTCATAAAGTAAGTAAAATAATCTTTTAACATTTTGATGATGTGAAGGTCTCAAACACATCAGAGCTTGAAGTTATTTTTTCTGAATCATTTCTGGCAATTCAAAACACCCAAAATAATTCTTATTCCAAAGCGCATAATTATAGACTAACAGCAAGTGAAAATCACAAGAATCTATCAGCATGATTACTCTTGCAAACTAGTCCGTACTAGCTTTCATTTTCATACTTTACATAGGTTTTTTTTATTTATTCCACCCTTTTGCGCAGGATTATGTAGATGGCACCATTGATTAGTGTGAGAAGCCAGCCAAACCAGGCCATGATATACGACCAGCCATACCAGCCATCCTTCTCCTCTCTGTGGAAGTGATCTGTGTAGACGGACAGGGCCACCATTATACAGAAGCCTGCACAAAAAAGAACAGTTATCAATACACACACACACACACACACTAATAAAAAGAAGTAAAAAATTACTTCTCTATGACTTTTTGTTGAAAATGTATTGAACAATGCTATTGTAGGCAATGAGAACCAAAAAAAATCATTCTGACAAGTATATTGAGATGGTGTCGCAAATTTTTTTTTTTACTTTTGCATATCATGAATGAACTTCAAACAATATGGAATGGTTTAGCGAGTGAAGAAATTAAAACCTATAGTACACTTAACAAAATGAAGATAAATCAGAAACCAAGTACTATTCAAGTATTTATTTCATGTAATATTGGATCATATTGAAAAGAATAAGTAAACAAACAACAATATATAGTAATAACAAAAAAAACACTCTCTTTTTTGAGTAAAAAATTCAATATTTAGTGTGGCCACCCTTTACTTTGATTACAGCATTTAACCTTTCAGGCATAGTGTTCACACATTTTTTAATTTCTTCCAAAAATTGGTAGTTTCAGTGTTTTTGTGTATTAGCCATACTTTTACCTCAATATACTTGTCAGAATGATTTTTTTGGGGTTCTCATTGCCTACATTAGCATTTTTCAATACATTTTGACCAAAAAATTATAGAGAAGTAATTTTTTTTTACTTCTTTTCATTAGGAGCCCTTTTAGTCAAAAACAAAAGTGGTGGTGCATAATCTTCACTGCACACTACTGTATAGTACTGTATAATATTTTCTTTTTTTTTTTTTTTAGATACTTGAATGTCTTCAGTTTACTCCATCAATACCAGATACTCACATGACGTGAGCTGCAGAACTCCAGCGATCGTGAACCTCTTTCCTTTTCCCAGTGTAAAGAGTTGAAATAGGAATACACACAGAGAGATGACTGCAAAGAAGCAGGCCAACACTGCAAAGGCCTGCACTGCCTGCAAGTAATCTAGAAAAATCAATATAAAACCCTCCATTACAGCATGTTCAGCAGCCTATAATTGGTTAGTTATGAGCTTCTGTAAGTGCCTTGGTTTTGGTCCTTGCATCAAATAGTAACAGATGCTGCAGAATGTGAATCCCTGTTTTTCTTGACACACCTTTTCGGTAAGATGTTGGTATGTCCATGTATATCCAGACATCATCATTGTTCTCCATCACCCATCTCCCCCACAGGTCTGTGTACATGGTTCTTGTAAACCACCAAGCCTAGGAATAAGAAAAAAAACACCAAGATCTCACATTCTACTGATAGTTCTTTAGGCTTTAACATGCAGTTAATCAAGAAATATCAAAAATATATACTATTATTCATCTGATTTTATGAGGGAGAACACAATAAAAACAGGGTTTCTTTAATAGGTAGGGTAGAACGCGGAAAGGAAAACCACATGAAACTTTCAGATGTAGAAGAGTTCAATGAGATAAATCATAATATTTTAGATCCTTTGTAATTTTTTTTATTTCCACCTGTAGCTTCAAGTTGTAAATAATGCACACTAATACTATCAAATAAACATTATTAATAAATAATTTTCAAGAAGTAGATCAGTCATGTTCCTTTTGGATAAAAAATCATAATAAAAACCAACAACACCTCACATTGTATGCAGAAAAGGAAATGGAAAGCCAATCACTATTTCACCTCATGCATGACTGTTCTCCAAAATGTGTTTGAAGAAATACTCTTTTTAAAGTTTGAAGAAGTATATTGTAAAAAAATATATAGATGCACACTTTGCATACTTACATCATCGATAGTGGCCCAAAAAAGCAAAAAGATAGTTGTGAGATGAAGGGTGCAAATTCCAAGCAACGCTTTCAACATACTCTTAGAGGATGAAGTGGTGTTTTAACCTGCAATATTAAAAGAGCATCTCAGTTAGACAAAGAGAAACATATTTATATAGAGGAAGAATTCAGTGTATTTATTAGCAATAAGGCACATTTAGAAACCTCTCTCTCTCTCTCTCTCTCTCTCTCTCTCCTAAATCATCATCATCATCATCATCATTATATGATGATGATTATAGATAACCTGTCTTCACATCAGACAGGTGATTTTATATATATATATATATATATATATATATATATATATATATATACATACCCAGGTTATGGTAAAACATGTTTACCTTCAAGCCAGCTGTTCCCAGTGGTTACCCTCTCCAAAACAAAGACACATTGAGATGGTACCTGTGCTTTTAATCAGCTTTTTTCAGCAATCGAAAAAGCAGCTCAGACGCATTAGAATGAGGCTATAAACGTTAATAACGTGTCCATCCGAAGGTATTAAACGCACAGTATTAGTGCAACGTCATGGGCTTTGACAGTCTAGTGCATGCAGCTGTTAACACACGGAATAGTGAAGTCATTACATCACCCTGTAGGTAACATTTCTGCTCTGTCATCTCCGTTATTCTGAGTTTGAAATGAACCTCAATCGCATCCCGTTACACGCATGTGGGCGACAGATGAATTATCGGAACTTTACCTGCATCAGATTTACGCACTGAATGTATTTCTTGCTTTTATTTGTTGGTGATCCAACATCTCATACCGAGTCTCGCATCTCTGCCCATCGGTCGCTGTGTGTCCTTCCTGCCCCTGCCTCCTCTCCTCCCTCCCGTCCCGTTTGCTGCAGTGTAAACCCCACCCAGTGTGTCCCAAACCGCATACTTCTCTACTGAAGAGTATATCCACTCACTTCCTCCCACCTGCAGGTGCTGATAGAGAGATAGCCCAAGTATTCCATATCTCACTTAGGACTCTTTTATCAGCTTAGATGTGAATAAACAAATCACAGACTAAATGGATAAAAAAAAAATCTCATTCTTCCATCTATACCTTGCTTGACCACAGAGATGTATTTAGTACATACTACTTAGTACAGAATTACAGATTACTAGTGAATTCTGGAAAAGCTCAAATGTCACTGATCATGAAGAACACTTACCTGATGGCATCTAGAAACGACACCTGGATTGTTTTCCGTGCCAGAAAGTCATGCCCTTATTTAACTCTCCAGGATACAAAATGCAGTCTTACATGGAGATGATTTCATTTCATCCATCCATCCATCCATCCATCCATCCTTGCTCACATTATGCTTAGGAATCCAGCCCCAAGAGCAAAAACTAGGCTGTGCACCAATGCTTTAATTATATCGACTGAGTACTGAAGGTACCCTGCTTGTTTTTTAATAACAAACCAGCAACCAGCATGATCGTCACTTCCACTTCCTCTCCTCACACACAGACTGCTGCAGAAGTAAAAGATTCTTAAAGTGAATCGAACAGTCCAAATACTTCCCAAGCGCAACAGTAATACACCGTTCTGTCAGCTAAAACCAACTAAATCGTTCATTCAATCATTTATTTGCTGAAAAGACAACAAAGAAAGAAGACCTACCCTTACTAAGCTCATGGGGAGTCTGGTGCTGACTCTTCGTACACTTTGAACAGCTCATCAGTCCATCACAGGGCCAACACATACACACACAACCACTCATACCAAGAAGAGAACCAGAACAGCCAATTAACCTATTGGGCATGTCTTTAGACTGCGGAAGGAAACCAGAGCGCCCAGAGCAAACCCAGACATGCACGGGGAGAACATGGAAACTTGACACAGAAACTCCTGAGCCAAACCCAGGACCTTCTTGAGGTGAAGCGGACGTGCTAACCACTATGCCAGCAAGCCGCCACCAACTAAATAATCAAACACTGATTTGTGGGAATTAAGTAAATTGCACGGTGTACCGTGTTGAGAATATGCGATAACGTGGGACAACACATGATAGAGGGACAGATGATGGATAAATGCTGAGAAAACAAGAACAGTCATAAAAAAGATTGTACTGAAAGGCAGACATAACAGGCTGTATCCCAAAACAGTAATAAACATATCACTGTACACCTGTCTCACTTCTTTGTTGTTTTTTCAGGAACATAAAATGATCAGGTCAAATGATGTTACCTGTCAGATTGTGCCTGGATGGTAGAAAAAAAGATGAAAAAAAAAGAAATACTAAAGATGTGACGATGTGATAAATTAATATAACCTTTTGGACCATGTGCATACGATGGACTACATCACTTTCTGATAAAGATGTGCATCACCACTTTGAAGCTAATCATCCTGTCTCTATGAGCAGTATAAATAATGACCTACTCTTGCCTCTTGTTGATGCCAACTAATTTTATCAACTTAGAGACCGCAGTAACGTCATTACTAAAACTCAAACCCAGGACCTCCTTGCTGTGAGAGAGACATGCTCACCACTATGCCACTGTGCCACCCTCCAAAATATCATAAATGGTGTTACCAAGCAAAACATGATTTTTCATATTGATGGAAATTTGGTTTACGGAGGATTTTACACAAACAGTACAGTGGTGTAGTGGTTAGCACGTCTGCATCACAGCAAGAAGGTCCTGGGATTGATTCCCAGGCTTGGGCATTTGAATGTGCTCCCCATGTTTACCTGGGTTTTCTCCTGGTACTCTGGTTTCCTCCTACAGTCTGAAGACATGCACATTAGGCTATGCAGATCCTAATTGCCCGTAGGTGTGAGTAGTTTTGTGTGTGTTGCCCATGGTCTGGGAAGTGGTTCAGGGTATACCGTGCCTTTCGCCCAGTGACGGCTGAGATAGGCACAGCGTCATGGTTAAGCGCTTCAGCACATGAGTGAGTGAGTGAGTGAGTGAGTGAGTGAGGATACCACACATGAATTGGGTTCATAGATAGGTACATAGATAGGAGATAAAGTACATAGATAAGAGTTTGTAACACAATCTCAATCTTTAAAAATGATTCAACCCAACAAGTTTTTAAAAAGTTGATGTTGGAACACATTTATGTGCCTTGGACTGAAAAACTCTTTGATTTGCCAGCTGAATGTTAACTAATATAGACAAGAATTTTGTACATTCATGGCATATTTAGGTGACATTTTGGCAATTGAGTTTGGGTAAAAATCATGACACAACTCCTTAATAAAACAACCAATCCATCTATCTTTTTTTTGTTTTTGTTTTTTTAAACCAAAATTTAGTATATAAGATCAATACTTTAGATAAAGTAAAATATCACAGTTTTCACTCTAGCTTTCTTTTTATTACTTTGTATTATTTTGAATTTAATTATTCATTCATTCATTTATTTATTTTAATGATTATTATTATTATTATTATTATTATTGTTATTATTGTTATTGTTTTTATTATTGCTGTTGTTGTTGTTTTTATTATTAATATTATTATTAATATTATTGTTGTTGATTTTATTATTATTATTATTATTGCTGTTGTTTTTATGATTATTATTATTATTATTATTGTTATTGTTTTTATTATTATTATTATTATTGTTGTTGTTATTTTTATTATTATTATTGTTGTTGTTGTTGTTTTTATTATTATTATTATTATTATTGGTGTTGTTTTAATTATTGTTGTTGTTGTTTTCATTATTATTATTATTATCATTATTATTATTATTATTATTATTAATAAATGATAGCAGGGATTTGGAGTATTTAAGCAGGAAGTGATAATTTGTTTTTGTTTTTTTTTTATTAATCTCCCTGTTAAAATGTTATTTTACCAATTACCTATTTCACCTTTTAAAATGCTCTATATTTATAGCGACACCTAGCGACGAAGATGTATAAATACCACTTGCTGTGCTCAGTCTAATTGACGGCGCTGATTGTTTGGACTGAATGCAGGTGGAATTGCGTTTGGGGTTTTAGATTATTTGAGTCGCACAGACGGCGGGCTGTGCTTTAGCATACACGTGAGTGAAAACAGGCGATGTCTGGTCGATTAGAATCAAGAACCACAGCATTTCTTCTTCTAGCAGCGACACTATCTCTGTGTTTAACAAGCCATGGCTCGGTTCTCAGCCGGATCCAGAGCGCACAGGTACGAAAGAATTTACAGAAAGGTAGCAAACTCGAACAAGAAGATCAGTTTCACTTAAAAATAACTGAGCAGCAGTCAGACCCAGCACCTAATAGGGAAACTCCGAGCACTTGGTCTTCTCAAACCGGAATAATTGAAACAAAGGACTCAAAAAGCTCCAAGGTTCCTCCAGCCTTCCATCAGTCCAGCATGTTCCCTCCAGGACAGGAGGATCCTGATGGAAAAGAACTGTTTCAGTCTGACTCCCCAGGTCCTGCTAGAGCCACAAACAACCCATGTTCAGCTAATCCACACTAAAGACATTGTGTAACACTGAAGGTTGTATATCTATTTATTTTGTAGGGTTTGATGTTCAAGCAGTCCAAGGAAACATCCATTTTTCCACCAGCCAAGTTACTGAAGAATGGTTCCAAATGAGGCCAGTGGTGCAATGTTCCCCAGCGGCGATAATCCTGTCCGCAAAAGGATGGAACTACGTACACCTTCTTGTGGACCGAGGTTGGACTGTCATTTAAAGGGCTGAGCTCCACAGTGGTCTGACCCCCCCCAAAAAATGAAAAATGATATGTTATATTTTGACAAATGCGGATAAGGTGCCAGAATGGTCGCTTCAACTTCTTTATGACCTTGAATCAAATTGGGAGAATTATCCCTGATCTATTTATATTGCAAAAACGTTTGTAATTTTTCTCAAAAACACTTTTCTATTGGTTACACCATGGTTCTCAGCCCTTCATTTCAGATCACTCACAATCACTCTGGTAAATAATTTGCTTTGTGTATTTTTTTTAAATTAAAATCTGTATCTCACTCTCTTTAGTTGGTGCCTCCCCTCTGTCAGTACTTCACCTGCCCTCATACTGTGGGTTCAATGTGAAGGCAACGTGGAGGGACTTGGTTCTGATGGCTCCATATGATGGGTGCTACATCTTACAGCAGGTAGAAAATGTTCAATTTCCTACTTCTGTCTTGGTCCTTGGACTTGTTTTTCGATTCTTGGACATTTTATACTTTGGTTGCCTCATCTACAACAATTATCTGAGGTGGATATTACTGAATAGGAATTTAGGGATCGCCACCAAGCCTGAGGTGAATAATTGTTTTAATATATATTACACTGGTACATAAAAACAATACAAAAACTTAATCAAGATATTGCATATTTTAATTCTTGAAATGCAGGTAAGTGCTTAGTGGAAAGACAAGAAAAAAACAAACTAAAATGCGATTTCTATATTTATATTTAGAATTTTTTTACCGTGACACTGAAGGTGGTCAGGTGAGGTTTGCATGTTTAGCAGATTTGGGGTGTACTCACATGTAAGCGATATGGCTGCGAAATAGTGCAACTTTTTTTTTCTCAGTTGTTTTCAGTTTCGGCTGGATGAAAAAATGTGCGGTCTCATCGAAAACCTGCACTGGCTGTGTGTCATTATTTTATTGAACCTGCCCTTAAAATGTAAATTAAACAAATCCAAGTGCTTTCTTTCTTAATGACACTCTGTTTTTTTTTTCTTTCCTCTGTATATTTTCATGTAAACCCCATTTGATTGTCTTGAGTCCAGTGGGTCCAGTTGAATTAGTTGTATATTCCAGCATGAGCTGCTCAGCTTTGTCTTATGGGGCAGCCGGTTTGAAACCTGCGCCTTCCTCTACGATGCATTCATTCCGTGTCAGATTGGAGCAAAATTACCTGTTAGAGGTTTTTATTAATTAAACCTGGGGATTTATTTATTTTGGACACGCATAACAGACTATATCAGAGGACAGCTTGTGGGAAATCCAAGTTGAACTAGTTATTCCAAGAAAAGTAAATAAGAAAATACAGCAATAGATTACTGCATTACATATATTTCCAGTAAGTCCCCTCTAATACAGGTCTGAGCTTTGTGATCCTCTGTGTGTTGTGAAAAGCAGCTTGAGCAGTAAGTACACTGACACCGGAACAACCATTTATATTTAGAAATATTATATTTTAATAATACGTGTGTGAGATGGCAAGAGACACCTCAAATTTGACCGACGACCTCTGAAAATGTATTCAATTACCCTCCAAATAAAATTTGCTTGTACGTTCAGCCGTGATTTGCTTACATGTGAGCTAGGCTTAAGCATCTGTTCTGTTCACCCTACTCATTCAGAATCAAAAGTAAACAGCACCCTCTTAACATCTTTTAGGATGTACTATGGGAAGCACTTAGAAAAGTAAACTAAAACAAGATTTTTATGGTTAATTGTTAAATTTTATAGTATGGCGATGTGTGCTGCTCTAAGTGATCGTGTCAGACCGTGAGTGTTTTGATTCAAGCATTTATTAACCCCTAGAGCGGACCAGATTGCAATGTTTCATTGTATATATACTAAAGAGGACCATCCTCAATGTCACAATGTTTTTGTTAGCCTAAAAATATTCCAGGAAATTGTACTATCTGTACAATGTTTTTTTTTTTTTCTCTTTCTGCTCCATCAGAATGGAAGTTACGTTTTACCGCTGCTTTGGTGTGGAATGCATGTGAGTATTTCCTGTCCCATATCTCCAGCTTCTGCTCATGCTACTCCATCTGGCTTCTGCTCACATTTGGGCATAACCCTAAAGATCATGGGGTCTCAGAGAGGTATAGAAACATATAGCATCAAAGGTGAGTGACTGGTTATTAATATGTCTATTTTTAGATGCATCTTGTTTGTCTGTCTAGACTTTGAGTTCAGTACAGCATTATTATTCCTGCAAAAATAAATGACTATAATTTTGTTTCTGCAGTAAATGACTGATAGGATGTGCTATCACACTTAAGACTTCGTGAAAGTTTATTGAGCTATGTAACTATTGGAACTGAAGGAGGAAATTCTGCACAAAGCATTATTACTCATACCGCCATGTCCAGTTTCTGGTGACCTGGCTAACCAAGCTAAAATTCAGCACGTATCCAGAAATTAAAATTTCAGAAGATTTAAATAGTTTTGTGATTGAAAGTTTAACATAGGATTCATCTGACTTTTAAGCTACAAAAAATAACTGCTGCATAAATTGGTTTAAATATAGATTTCTGTATTACACACACTCAGGTTTCCCATTTGCTTTATAGTAAATAAAAAGTGGGTGCCACTCGTATCTAACACATGTGCATATCGGATGGACTCGGCACCTGAGGACTTGATTCTCTTCATTCCTTTCACAGTGCAGTGTGCTGAGGTAGGTTCCTCAGACTTTTTACCAATTGGAAGGCATATTTTAAAGATTATACAGTCAATCTGATTGATGATTGTCTTAAATGTAATGGCTGTCCTTAGAGCGCTTTTAGAAGGTTATTTCAATGTTCTGGTAATCTGAACTCAGCACAATATTTTTATCTTTATTACCATGGGATTTGTCCTTGGTCCATATTTTTATATGCATATGGCTAAAAGTTTAAACTGGCAAATGTATTTACTGTTAATTTTGTCTTTCATCAGGGTGAAGGCAGCACACTTGATGTGCTCTTGGATGGAAAACTGTATACTCTCTCTTGTCAGCCTCAACACTATCTCCCCCGGTACCCTCAGTTTAATCCATCACCACCATTCTCACAATTACTTCACCCCCTGCACTCTCAGGTTACCCTGCTTGACCCTGCTTTTAATAAACCAGAGCTTTCTAAACCACCCTTGGTGCCCGAAAAGGAACAATCTCAACACCACATATTGCTTCCATCTGAGCGGACAGCAGTAGTTAGTTCCACAGAAATAACAGCACAGCATCCTCAGCAGTCTTATGACGTTTTGCTGGTGCCTGTCCAACAAACTTCTAAAAGTTCTGCAAGAAAAACAAAAATAACTATTCCCTTTCAGTCTCATTTTGGGCATTTGCAGTTGAACATACCTGTGGTGCATCCCCCTTATGAACATTTCCATCAACCCATATACCCTTATTACCAGAATGTTTATGTTCAAAAACCCATTTCACCTGATACACACCAGAGGCCGGCGCATCCGCAGGTGACCCAGAGGCCGGCGCATCCGCAGGTGACCCAGAGGCCGGCGCATCCGCAGGTGACCCAGAGGCCGGCGCATCCGCAGG
>JAOUQZ010000026.1:8946964-8957016 GCA_028564935.1 Neosilurus hyrtlii
CAATGGTTCTTTTACATGCCTCTCACCATAGACAGTGAGAGACATGGCCGGCATTTGATAACCCAGTTAGCTGCAGTTAGTCAGCGGCTTGAACCCCCGACCTCGGGATCCAGTAATCCAGCACCTTACCACCAGGCCACCACTGCCCAACTAAAAAGATATTTTTGTTTTTTATTCTTTCCAATTAAAAGTGTAACAGTGATGATGCTGCCTGTTCCAAGTGACCGAGATCAACCACCCTTTTGATTTAAGCATTATCCACTTAGGATAATGCTTTTTAATTTCAAGGCAGCACAACAGTTAGATCATCCCATTCCCATGTTGTACAATATTTTTTTCGGCATGCAATAGTGCTTTGTGTTTTATTGATTTGTTTGGTACACTGGGAGGCACGGTAGCATGCTGGGTAGCACAACCACCTCACAGTAAGAAGTTCCCTGGTTCGAGTCTCTGACTTAGCGAGGGCTTTTCTGCGTGGAGTTTGCATGTTCCCCCATGCTTAATGGGTTTCCTCCGGGTACTCCGGTTTCTTCCTACAATCAAAAGACATGCACATTGACTGTTCCAAATTGCCCCTAGGTATGAGTGTGAATGGTTGTGTGTGTTGGCCCTGAGATGAACTGGCGGGCTGTTCAGGGTGTACCCCACCTTCACCCAGTCAGCTAAGTTAGGCTACAACCTTTCTGCAACCTTACTAGGATTAAGAAATGCAGCAAATGAATGAATAAATACATACCTGTTTATTTAAAACAGAGAAGGCTAAAAGGCACTTTTCATTTTAATGTATATGTGATATTTGAGATTAAGATCAAACATAAAAAGTGTTTTAATGGCTAATTGTCACAAAAACTGAAAACTACCATATTTTTTAATACATAAAATCTTACAGTGTGTTGCTGTAATTCCCGTATGGTGTCCTGTGCTCTCTCTAGGCTCTCGCTGGCTGTCGTGCACTGTTGCCGCACCACCGCTAATTCACGTTTGATCACATAATTCTCCTCTGCTTCCTGTGCTCTGGTCACCTGACCCTAAAATAGCAGGAAGAATGAATCCTTTAGGATGCTGTCACTGATATTTCTAGCACTCGAGAGGGGACAAAGACAAGGATGAATTATTAAATGATAACAATTATAGGGTAAAATTTAAGAATAAACTTAAATTTAACAGCTAGTTCATTCCATAAGGTATAGCGCACTATACAAAAAAGTTAGTGGACCTAAGATTAACCTTTGATGCATCCTTGTGCATCCACATTCAACATGCAAGCCTGCGGAAGAATGTGTGTTTAAGATGTTAATGTTAATGTAACCCTCGTGAGACATAATTCTGTCATCATTCCAGCCATGTACAATGCATGCGCCGATAACAACATATCAATCGACAAAAACGCACATTCTCTCATGCATAACGCCTTTCTGGGGAGCACTAGTGTCAAAAGGGGGAGGGTGTAAGAGGGAGGCAGGAAACAGATTGAGCTAGAGAGCTAGATGTAAATCAGGAGGCGCGACACACACAAAAAAAACATACAACTTGATGTGGCAGAGCATCGGAAATTACCGTTCGATTTACTGTGCGTGTATCTCATCACGCAAAGTGTGCCTGGGAATGTATGATAAATGCACACTGTCTGAGCAAACAATATGCTGTTAAAAAGCTCACTGATAAATCGAAGTTTTCTTCAACTTCAATGATAATGCATGAATGAATTAGGTTTCTTTGAATAAAGACTTGCGTCAGAATAATTAAAAGGCATGAAGGAATTAATAAGACATGCCATTTGATGACTAACTGGTTTTAAGGAGAAAAAATAAGGTTTACAGAATAAGATAATTATTATAGTAACTGATTAAAAATGTCCCAAAAGTCCTGCTTTATGTGTCAATTTTATTTATTTATTTGTTTGTTTGTTTGTTTGTTTATTTATTTATTTTTTACACCGAGTTTATTGGATCTGCATCCCAAAAGCAGCCCACCTTACAATCAGTATAAAAAGATTTGTACATTTTTTTTAACAATTTAAAATGATCTCCTATTATTATATACTTACTGAACGAAATAATATAGGTGGCCCTTAATTACTATTATTTCAATTGGGTCCTAAAAATCCAATATTAAAGGCAACACATGTTCCTAAAAACACAGTTCTGATCTCCATGTACAGCAATAATATATTTTTTTAAGCTTTTCTTAATGTGCAAATTAATTATAAATAATTATAACTAGCCAGGCACAAGCAGAGCAGCTTTGGCAATCCCTGAGAGGAAATGAAGGGGAAGAAAATAAAAGATTAAAAAAAAGAACAGAATGGAGGTGTTAGTTAGTTGCTGATTTAACATTGACACTTTACCTGGATCAACCTGTCTGCCAGTGCGGCACTCTCCTACAACACCACAAGAGTGGAGAAAAGAGTGGACGAGGAAAAGGGGAAAAACATTTTGAGGAGAAGACAGAAATAGGAACACAATTGATCAGAGATAGACAGGATAAAAAAAAAGCAAGTAGGTTTTCAGAGGAATCAAGGACATGAACAGGTAGACACCAAGATACCGACAGGAGGACAGAAGAAAGAATAATATACAAAAAAAAAAAAAAACATCAAAAAAAGGGATAGAAATTATAAGAGACACAAGATAGAAATGAATAAGATTTTACAAGGAAAAACCCTCCACATATTACACACACACGTACACACACACACACACACACACACACACACACACACACACTACTCCAGTCTACATACTAACTGGTAACGGTTCATAGAGGCTAAAACGAAGCTCTTACCTTCTCTAGTGTCTCAATCCTCTGCTTTAACAGTCTGTTCTCTGTGCGTAGTCGCTGTTTCAATTATGGAAAAGAAGAAAGTTTTCAGCTATTAGTGTTTTATAGTGTCTTACACTTTTACTTTTATCCTTTTTTTTAACAGGTTGCACTTTTACACACCTTAATTTCAATCTGTTCCTCCATCTCTTTGTTTTTGATGGTGGTGTACTCCTTTTCCAATCTGTAATCAACATATAATCAGTAGTCAACAAAACAAGGGGTGTCCTGCAACATCAAAATACAATAAATACCAATTGTCGCTTTATTGCCATGTCATTTTGTTTAATAATTATAAACATCCTATGCCTCATAAATCACTTAACAAATCACTTTTATTTTCACAATTTAGGAATAATTGTGTGTTCATGGCATCATTATATTTATTATTAGGTTATTTATAAGGGTAAATGTAAGCAATGACTAGCTTACTGCCTATTTTAGGTAGAGTAAAAGTATTGTGCTGCTGTATTTTTTTTCTCTCAGACTCACTTTTTCATCTTCTTGGGGTTGTATTTAATTTGATAAGCTTGGAGAATGAGTTTATCAGGGCAGCTGTCAAACTGGTGAGGAATCACCTTCTGAAAGTGCTGTGAGACGACAAAGACACAAAATATAGCAATGTTACATCATACGCAAATAACCAGCAAGCAGCGTCGCCTCCCTCAGCCGAAACTCTGCAACCAGGCTCACCGAGCAACTCCTGCACATTCCTTCAACTCCATATCACATTCACACTCCCAGCCCCTTACCAACCTTTTAGCATTGTTTCGTGTGTTAAAATTATGCAGTGGGTGACCATTAGGCTTAAAGCTATGAGTAAAGTTACATTTTAATTCACGGGAAAATATTATGGTATTCTGTGGGGGGGGGGCTTGATGTTCAACTGAGCAAACAGCTCCATAGAGGAGGCATTCAGGGTTTATGGAAATTTTAAACGCCAATAAATCCACTGAAATCTTAATACAGCATTGTGGAAAACAATAGGCTTTTGGACAGTCCCCAAAGGAGTACATATGCAAAGTTTGATAAGGATTGCCAACAATATTGCCTGGAAATGGTTAGTTGGAAGGGAAAAAAGGGAAAGGGGAAAAAATGGAGAACCAGATAAATACATAAAGCCTTTTTTTTTTTTTTTTTTTTAAGCCTGGTGCATTACTTCAGAATTCAATTATCATGATGTGGTTTTTATTGGATTTTAAAATAGGTTTGATAGTGGATTTTAGAACCAAATCTATATATAATACAGTACAGTATATCACTTAGTCATTTTACCTATTACACTGTAAAGGGTTTTTAAATGTGTAAATCCTTGGAGAATCTTAGGTGAGAACAGTTTGTGTACCAGAGACAGGTATGTAGTTCTCTGACCTGTGACATGCCCTCCATGTCCAGTTGGATGAGGTCTGTCTGGTTGTACTGTAAAATGGCCATTCCTACCCGAAATATAATCTCCAGGCCCTGAGAAGACAAAAATGTCTGCTTTTAATGCTTAATACATAGATTCAGATACAAACCCTCTCTGATATTTACTCACATTTACCTACACTCACTCTTTCACCACTCCAAGCAAAAGCAAACCCACACACACACACACACACACACCCGCACACACACACACGCACACACACATCCCTTTATATCTTCATTTGTACAACAGGTTACAGTTCACAAAGTTTTACCACACATACACCAATTTAAACCTTCACACACACTCTTTTACCACACATACCCAGACCCCATACCTCATACATGAAGACATCAAAAATACGCGTGGCAATGGGTAGAGGCAGGAAGGTGAGGAAGAGTGTGAGGAACCACGACGAAGCATACATGGAGGTGTGGAAACTCTGTGAGCGAAAATGCACATTCAACTCCGGCAGCTGCTCCTGTGTTAAAATACAAACCATGTTAAAAAAAATATTTAATAAGATTTCTTAGAATCTATATAAGGCACCCAGTGCTTTGTTGAATTAAATAGCTGCTGACACCTGGTGGCTGACCAACATTTTCTTTTTCATTCCATCACCTAGTTCTTAAAGAGGCACTGCACCCTTAAAAGCTTTTGTTTTATTACATGTTTTTGAACCGCCTAACTGTAAATAAAAATGATATGACTGTAATGTCATTAATGTGAGTGTTAATATTTTTTAAATTGTCATTTTATGGGTTGAAAATATTCTTGCAACATCTGTGTGATGTGAAGTCAACTGCTTGGTACTACTCTACATCATAAAAAAATTACAAAAAAGTCATTTTTATACTAATTATATAGTAATTATAAAGTAATAGTAATTAAAAATATATATTAATGCATTTTAATAAAAGGTGGGTGGTCCACATCCTTCAGCCCCTGTCCTTGAGTGGGAGTCTGTAAACCGCAGTGAATTTTAAATATATGCTGCTTGAAACTCATCAGTCACAGGAGTTTATGTCCCATCTTTCCATCTTTTAACCTTTCCTGCTTTCGCTCCAGAACGTAGGTGGGAAACAGAGGATTCATTCATTCATACGTTTCCTGAAACGATTAATCCTAATGAGGGTTGCGGGGAGGCTGTCGCCCATCTCAGCCGACTCTGGGAGAGGGCGGGGTACACCCTGGACAGCTCCCCAGGCCATCGCAGGGCCAACAGTCACCATTCGCACTCACACCTAGGGGTGATTTGGAACAGCCAATTAGCCTACTGTGCATGTTTTTGGATTGTGGGAGGAAACCAGAGTACCCAAAGGAAACCCACGCAAGCACAGGGAACTCCCGAGCTGGGAATCGAACCCAGGACCTTCTTGCTGTGAGGCGGATGTGCTAACCACTACACCACCATGCCGCCCCGAAACAGAGGATTGATTTGTTTTATTCATTTCCACCAGGGCTGAAGCTGATTCTGTCCTTAAAGGGGCTGGGGACTCTTGTAATACCAGCCTCAGACACCTATCAACGGAGAGAGCACCAGCTTTAAGCAGTGCCTAAATCAAGATATTACAATTTTTGTGAAACCTATAGTTGGTGGACCCGAAGGTGAAATTATACTTAACTTACACTATCATGGTTTTAGCAAATGCTTTGATTTGTGGTAGTTCTTTGATATATTCTTGATACAGGAGGCATTCTCAATTGTCAATACATTTACTAATCGATCCTGATTCATTTTTTATTCGTTCTGATTCAATTTCACTACATACAAATGAAATACAAATGAAAAAAAATGTCTGTTGGAAAGATACCTAACTGTAAACAAGCCAAGAACAGAAAGCGACTGAATAAATGCATGATTAAACGCACCTCTGCCAAGAACAGGAATCTCCCACATGAACCAAAATGTCAAACATCATCCTAGACCGCAATGTTAAAGAATCCTTTAAAAAAATCCTGACTCCAGAATTTGAATCAGATCATCTCCAAAACCTATGAGAGACTTCCTTTTCCAAACTCAAGCCTCTGGAAGAAATTTCCAGAAAATCTGCACGTAACGTTTTTGTGTAATCCTGCTAAAAAAATAAACACACATACCACAAGTAAAATATAAAGCCAGCTTGCCGGAGGTCAAAGTAATATTGATAATGCTGTCGATTATAGGAATGTATTCTATTTTTAACATAAGTTTAGTTACCAATATATTTTGATAAATTAATCATGACACTTAGCCTTTGGTTAGCTATCTGGCTATCATAATTAATTAGTTATTTTAATCACAAAGTTATACACTTAGCCCAAATCCTGCTAACTTGTTGTTGCTTGGTTTTAATTGTGTATACAGTTATACTCTAACCTTTGTACCCTTGCTAGTAAAAACGTTGCTAGCTACTAGACACTGGAGAAGTATCGTACTTTGAGGACTAACTTTGGGGCAGTACTGTGTTTAGGTAGCCAGCTGGCTTAGCTAATGTGTTCTTCCTAAGTATCATGTCAAACAAATGAAGCACTGTGCTGCAATTATCACTAGCAATGTGCTGGGTTTTTGACGTGATTTCTGTCTCTTCCCAAAACACCCCATGGTAAAAGATGGCATGTTTTATGTCAAACTTACTAAATGCTTTAAACGTGACACCTGAAAATACACACTGCAGGGTATTACCAGTGTCTCTAGAGGTTATGCATATTCTCATTCATTTTTCATTCCTAATGCATCAGCATCTCTGCTTCAAACTCCCTCTCGCACAGTGCAAGTGCACACGTCTTTTTCTTTCCCTATATTTTCTCTTTTTCTTTCTTTACATTTTCATACTTTCTTCTCTTTCTATTTTACTGTTCTCCCACATGTTTCTTGTACTGTTCTTATTCTCCCTCGCCATCTTTTCTTTGTTCTGCAATCCTCATATCCTCCTTCTCTGTGTCACGCTCCCAACAGCTGATTTCTCTCTTCTTCCTTCTTTTTTTCCTTCCTCCCTTCCATCGTTCGTCCCCTCCCAGCTCATCCACTAAGACCTATAATTTGTTAATACTGCATGAAATAATCTTATTATATGTAGCAATCTCTTACCTGCAGTAGATACTCAAACTGGTATATGCAGAGGCCCAGCTCTGCCATGCTCGGTTTAAAGAGCTCTCTGAGCCTGTACTCCTGCATCAGGCGCACAAATACGCAAAATGCCTCTTCCTCTGGCATCTACACACACACACACACACACACACACACACACACACACACACACACACACACACACACACACACACACAGTGAGTATGTACAGTATAGGACTGTTGTGTTTTATTTATATTCAGAGAAAGAGAGACAGGTCACAGGTCTACCTGCAGAGAACTGGTTAATCAGAGGAGACACAGAGCCACACTTTAGCATGGATGTGTGTGTGTGTGTGTGTCTGAGGGATCTGAGATCTGTTAACCACTCAACACAGATAGTAGTCACCTTGGATTATTGTGTGCGTATATGTGTGTGTGTGTGTGTGTGTGTGTGTGTGTTTGGACAGGTGTATAAGTGAAAATAAAAAATCTGAATAAGTGTTGAATATTAATGTAATAAAAATGCATTGCAGCATTTAAAGTGCACTCTCACATCACTGTGACTTATTGTCTCTCTCTCACACTCTCTCTATCTTTCTCACACACACACACACACACACACACACACTCAAAAGCATGCCTCGATACAACTTGATACACCTCGATACAACTCAGTACTCTGTAATTTGACTTGATGCGCCTTGATACACCTCAATCAGACCCAAAACAACCCAACACCCCTCAATACAACTGGACCCATGCAGTGTTGAGGGTCATCACACAGGCAGTCATAATGAATCTTTACTACCACCAAACACACCTGTGTGATGTCCCGCCGTAGGATTTAGGTCATGTCTGTCTATATGTTCTGCTCTTTTCTCTCCCGTGTGTGTTTATGATTACGATTATGATCATTCCCACCTGTTCCTCATCACGGCCCCAGGATAAAAGCTCGGTGACTTCCCCTGGCGGATCGCCAAATCGTCTTGTGCCGTCATAGTGAGAGGACGTATCTCATTGTACGCACCACAATCCAGCCGACCGTTCTAGTACTATTCATGTACCACGTTAGCCTTGTTCCTAATAAAGGATCCCTGTTTGCACCTTATCTTGTCGTGTCTGTCCTGCATTTGATCAGTTCTTGGTACCTGCATAACAGTTGTTGTTGTTGTTTTTGTTGTTAATATTTGTATCAGGTTCAGTTAATATAATTTTTGATAGACTGTCAAAATATTATTTTTATAAAAATACACCGCTTAATCCTATTAGGTTTGCTGGGAGGCTGGTGCCTATCTCAGTTAGCACTGGTTGAAGGCGGGATACACTTACACCTTAGGGTACTTTGTATCAGCCAATTAGCCTAATGCGCATGACTTTGGGAGGGAATCAGAGTACCTGATATGCTCTCTCCACTGGCTTCCATTAGATTCAAAACACCAATGCTTGCCTACACAGCCAAAGATCGACATGCGCCCTCCTATCTTAAAGCATCTGTCACATAAGTCCAGACTGGTCCTTCCTTCTACCAAGGGAAAACTGAAACATTCATCTAAACTCTTCTCTGTTCTGGCACCAAGGTGGTGGAATGACATTCCTCTAGATGGCCTGGTGGTAGGGTGCTGGATTACTGATTCGAAAGTTGGGGGTTCCAGCCCCACTATCACCGGGTAGTCACTGCTGTCCCCCTAGTGCAGCTAACTGGGTTATCAAAGGCCAGCCATGTCTCTCACTGTCTGTGGTGAGAAGCATGTAAAAGAACTCTTTCAAAAAGAGTAGGCTGCATTGCCATCAGTGTGTTTCTGCCCTGTGATGGCCTGGTGAGCTGTCCAGGGTGTACTCTGCCCTCGTGCAGAATCGGCTGAGATGGGCGACAGCCTCCTTTTGACCCTAATGAGGATATATATATAGCATATGCTACTCGTCGTAGCATACGCTCAGTCTCATAGGACACGCTCAGCTCTGGCTACATTATTTTTAGTGACCACGCTGTAGGGTGCACCTCAAGTTCAGACTAATTTGTCAAAAATCATGATATTATTTGCAAAGTGTAGTAGAATAGATCAATAATGAAATTCTTCCTAGCCAGAAGCCAGAAAATGGATCTGATTACGACAACAAGCTTGACACTGTGACATGTTGACAGTCAAAACAGTTGAGCTGGACTTAAATGTGATTGTCAGTACCCACAAACAGATAATGCATACATAGCAGTTGTCATAAAAATCTTGGTATAAACCTAAAAAATAGGTTTGGTGGCATTATAGCACTGTGGAACAACATTACATATTTTCTGATAAGCACTCATTCCTGCTCGACCTGATAAAACACAGTCACAGTAATGGTCATCATATGAAAGCTAGAGTAGCTATGAACTGTCACACAAAGAACAAATGGTTAGGATAAGAAAAGTAAAACAAAAGCTCAAAGGGACTGTTGGGTAATTTTACTGCAAGCTTAGGATACAATAAAATCACTTTTACGATCAGTGTAGTGAATCACTTCCTTCCTCAGCTGCCAGCTGCTTTGGGGTTGTGACACTAAAATCCAAGCAAGTCTAAAAGTTTAGAGTGGATCAACATTAGATTAATTTCTAATACAGTGATAAGACTGATCAGTTGTGTTTAGACACAGCTGTCGAATCCAAAGCTTTCTACAACCTGGAAGATTATCTGGAGGAATCTGATACAGGAACAACAGGTGATAGAGACTCTCTTGTTGCGGTTATCTAGGACTTACAGCTGTGGTAAAACCAACCGGACTACAATTAGGACTG
>JAOUQZ010000026.1:8961564-8971617 GCA_028564935.1 Neosilurus hyrtlii
ATACTTGTGATAATGTTTGAATCAAAATGGTGGAAGAAAATTCATGGTTTGCCACTCACTGATTCTGAAATTCAAAAAATTCAACAAAATATAGAAAAGCACAAAGGTCGTATCACATGGCATTTTGTTTTTCTAAGTTAAAAAAAGCACTTTTTCCAAACTCAGAGTACATTTTTTAAAATGTACCATTGTCAGGCTTAAAAAACTAAAAATAAGCTATACGAATCTAAAAAAAAAACAAACAAACAAAAAAAAAGCTATACAAATCTAATTTAGGATTCCTTTTGTTATGTTCCTATTCAACTTTGAATGAGTTTCTAAACTAAAAACAAAATTTACATCTAACATTAAATTTTCAAGTTAGATAATAGGTAACATATACTGCAAATATATATTTGGCCCAGGAAAGAAAAATACAACTATTCTGTACTAATCATTCACTTCCAGTCAAGTGAAGGTTAAACCAATCCAAATCCAAATCTCCTCACCTTAAGCAATTTGTCTTTCTTGCGTCTCCACTCATCCCACTCGTCAACGATGCGTCCCCATAGGATCCAGGTGTCCTCTTCCAGGTGTGACAGGTTGGACGAGGCCGAGGAGCTGGACACCAGCGAGGAGCCACTGTTCCTCCGAGAGCCGCTCATAGAGCGCATGGACTTGGAATCGGCTTCCAGGAGCCTAGTAGTAGGTGAAGCAGGACACAAGATCAGCCTTGACACAAAATGTTTATCTTTCAATCCTATGTGATATTGGTACAGGTGAAAAAGTTTGTGTGATTAGGGTACCCGTAAATTGATATGTGTACCTGTCTGAAGAAAATTACAGAACATATATTTAATTAAAGCAACTTGGATCTGTGCTTATTTAACCAAAATTGGATTTTGCTGTTTGTAATATGGTACTTTAACAGCTCAAGCATAAAAATAAATAAACAGCAATGGAAATTTTTTACCACGTCAATGAGGTTATATTTTACACTTAATTTGTTTCTTTGCTTGTTAGCAGGATTGAAAAGTTTTAAAGTTTCATTAAATTTTTACTGGAGGTGATGCTTTGGACAAGGAAGACTCCATAATTTTTAAAGGATTCTTTAATATTGTAAGATACAATGATTTATTTTAGATTTTGGTTCATACGGGCAAAAGTTTGTGCTCGCCAAGTGCTCTTTTACTTTACATTTTCTAATCATATGTAAACTTTCTGCAAAAATCACACTTGCTTAGAATCCAGCTACCTAAGCTACGAATAGGCGAGTATTAGGACTGAAACTGACTTTTGGTGGAGGGATTGCAATCACTGGGGTTTGTAAGTTTCTCTGTCTGTTTGGTTGTTGGTCTGTAAACAAAATTCTGACCACACCCTTGCAAGGATTTTCACCAAGCTTGAAGGGGACACTACCCTACCAGAGCCTCTGAGGTAATTTGGTTTTGGAATGTCTACGTCAAAGTTTAAGGTCAGAGCAAGGTCACACATTTTTGGATCTAGACATTTCCCATGTTAAGACTGAAATTATGCTTATACCTGAAGGAAAACATAACCATATACACACTTTCAAATGTCATAATCCCCTTTGAGCTTGGGTGACCTTTCAAAATCAAAATCAAGGCTACAGGAGGGTGTGTGTGTGTGTGTGTGTGTGTGTGTGTGTGTGTGTGTGTGTGTGTGTGTGTGTGTGTGTGGCCCACATACCTATTCTGTTCCTCCAGTTTAGCCAGCAGCTCCAATTCATCTGGACTGAGATTCTCTGAGTCAGCAGGTGAAATTGCTGGTGCAGAGAGTGCAGCATCATGGGAACTGGAGTCCGGGCTCAACACTGGGCTGCCAGCAGAGAGCGGGTCGGCGTCCTGACCTGCTGGAGAACCGAGTTTCTCCAGCTGACCTGACCCTGTGACCCCTCCATCTCTTTCTGGACTGCTGCTGGGGCTGGACATGACCACAAAGCCCAGGTGCTGGGTCCAGGTCAAAGGTCAGTCACTGTCAGTGGATGACGAGGCGACACAGCTGGGATTATACACCGCTGATCAGGAGAGAGGAGTATTCAACTTTGTAGAGAAAGATGGGGTTCAAGCTACAACTGTATAGGAAGAGAAGAGTCAATGAATTTAATATTGAATTTCCACAAAAGGTTGCTCAAATATAAGTTTGAATTTCAGGCGTCACTTTCGGTCAGAACCCTGCAGTTTATTAGAGAGCTGTTCAGGGTTGTACACCATCTTTCTTCCAGAATCAACTGGGACTGGCTCCAGCTTTCAAGCAAACCTTAACAGGATAAGCGCTACAGATAATGAACGAATGAATGAACAAACAAACAAACTCTAGGACACAAGCTGCTCATATCAGCATTTCATCAAAAATAACCAACAATATTTTATTATTTAATGTTCTATTACTGGTGTATTTCATCAGCATGGAAATTAGAGTGGGCAGAGCGGCGGCGGAGTGGTTAGCACGTCCGCCTCACAGCAAGAAGGTCCAGGGTTCAAGTCCCGGTTGTGTTTGTGCTTGTGTGGGTGTCTTCTGGGTAATCCAGTTTCCTCCCACAATCTTAAGGCATGCACATTAGACTAATCTACTGTTCCAAATTCCTGCTGCATGTGTGTTGCCCTGCAATGGTCTGGGGAGCTGTTCCTGGTGTACCCTGCCTTTGGCCAGTATCAGCTGAGATACTCCCCACGACCCTAATAGGATTAAGCGGTTAAGCTGAGTGAGTGAAATGAGGATTGTTTTGTTGTAAAATGTATTTTTAACAACAGTACTGACAATAATGCAAGCTGTCATGAACATAATATATCTATACTCATGCCCTAGTTCTGTTATCATTTGTAACAGTGCTCATTTCCAGGGAACTGTACAACAGATGCTGTTCACAATGTAGTCTAATAATAAACTGATTAACAAACATAATACTCTTAAACAAAGAAAGATGTGGTAAAAGTTATTTTACTCTACGAATATGTTTACTTAATATTTATAGAAGGAGTATCTGATATTAGTGCTTGGAAATGGATGCAAGTTTTTTCAGTCTGTGATATAGAAAGCAATAGCAGGAACATTCTATAACATTATATGCTTAAACCATAAATGATTAAAAAGTATGACATGCTTTTTTTAATTCATTCATTTTTTTCTATATACTTCTAGGCCGGCACCCATCTCAGCCAACTCTGGGCGAGGGCAGGGTGCACCCTGGACAGTTCACCAGGCCAACACTCACACAACCATTCACACTCACACCTAGGGACAATTTGGAACAGCCAATTAACCTGCTGTGCATGTTTTTGGACTGTGAGAGGAAACCCAGGCAGATGTGCTAACCACTGCACTTTTATTTTATTGGTCAATAAAATATTTTAAATATATAATTAATTGTAATCACAATCACTGTGTTATAAAAGGAATTAAACACTCGTGAGGAGTTGAGTCATGAATTGTCCATGTCTTAAGCTGTTATTTGTAGTCATATGTATGATACATATTAAGCAGGCAAAATCTCATAATTTACAGGTAACGTAGGGTTTACAGGTTCACTAACACATGATATTATACACCGATCAGCCATAACATTAAATCCCTCTGCCGATTATTGTGTACGTCCTACTTGTGTCACCAAAACAGCTCTAAAGATTAAAGGCTTCGACTCAAAAAGATCTGAGGGTGTGCGGTGGTATCTGGCAGTTCGCAGCACATCCTTTAATTCCTTTTTTTGGATTAAATTCACTGTCATGGCAAAAAGGGACTTTGCAACTGATTGAAATTCATCTGACCACTTGTCATAATGTTCTGGAGTATATGCAAATCGCCATCATAAAAGTTCAGGCAGAAGACTTTGTGAAAATTTATATTTGTGTCATTTTCAAAAATTTTGGCCACGGATGTAAGTTGAAGATGGGACCTCAGTGGTTTGGACTTGTTTGTCTGGCACCCCACAAGACCTGTGGTTTTAAACATTTTCTGACCCAGTCGCCTACCATTAATCATTCGGGTGGTTCTTACTTTTGGTAAAAAAAAATTGAGATTGAGTAAAAAATTGACGGCCGCCCACTAAATTGGTTACATTCAATGTAAAGTCACTTGTAGTAAAATATTTTTCATTCTGAATGATATTTAAGCTATGCTCAACACAGATTAAATTATGCATTATTGCTATCTAAGCATTAACTACCATAATGTTACAGATTAATTACCAAAGTGTTACAGATTAATAAAGAAAATTACTTTCAGGAAGTATCCTGCACTTCTCTGCACACGGTACACAGTCTACAGTCTACACTACTTGCATTTTGTCATTGCTGAGTGCGCCATACAATCCCATACATATTTAAATTACAGAACTCATGTTCAGTTTATAGCTGTCCAGGGTGTACTCTGCCCTCGCCCAGAGTTGGCTGAGATGGGCGCCAGCCTCCCCGGGACCCTAATTAGGATTAAGCGGTTCAGAAAATGAATGAATGAATGAATGTTTAGTTTACCTTTGTAGGATCAGAACTACAACATTATTTAGCTGCATTCTTACCAATAAGGCAATGGCATAGTGGTGCCTGAAATAAATGTAGTTTGGGAACTTATCACATTTGCAAGCAGCCTTCCACACCATGCCAGGTATTTATAGGAGAGAAACTTCAGAGCCATTGAGCATACCTTAAATATTATTTGATTGGAAAAATCCTTTTAGGTATTTCATTTTTCAGCGTTTGAAACATTTTTAGGGGCCAGCTTTAAAATTCAAAAGTTCGAAAATAAGGACCACCTTAATAAACATTTTTCCCCTTTCAAAGTCACTTAGATCCTTCTGCTTTCCCATTTTTTTCTACTTCCAACACATCAACTTTAAAAACTGATTGTTCACTTACTTCCTTAAATACCACACCCCATGACAGTCCCTGTGATTCACATTAGATCTCAGCGGTTTTAAAATTACGTCTGATCAGAGTGTAGTGCTGCTAATATTAAAATAAATAAGGCAGATTATACATTCAGTACTCTTACCACTTGAAATTAATTGGTTAATTCTTGCTGCTGACTCATTTTGTTTAAATTGCTGCATTACAATATTTCAGTGACATATTCACATATAAATACAACTTTAAATTATTTCATTTATTTTCACGTGAGACACTGCATGTAAAATTTGCTGCACTCTAGCAGGAAATGAGCTTGGTTTGTTTTGTTTTTTTTCACTCAGAATAGGCTCACAAAAACCCACTCTTACACACACACACACACACACACACACACACACACACACACACACACACACACACACGCACACGCACACACAGCTGCAGAGTGCTGCATTATGTATGAGGCACTGTATTAGCAAATGTGTCTTGACCAAAGGAAAGTGCTAGCTTCAATCATTCAGCTTTATACTTTCCTGAGAATTCTCTATTAATACGTGAAGCTCAAATTAGACCATGTGCACACACTGCCCTGTGCACATGCTAAATTTACTATCTCGTCTTAGAACAAAGCATACACACAGGCAGAGTACAGCATCCATTAGTCTCTCAAATAAATAGATTCCTTACTAAACGTACATGCAGGACGTCACAATTAACATAAAAATGAGTTTTGGTTTTATAAAAATCCTTAAGATTAAAAAAAAAAAGCAAAAAAAAATTTTTTTTTTAAACTTTGAACAGAGAAATCCCACAGCTAATACAAGGCCTGCATTCATCATGACAGCACATCCCAGTCAAGAGTGCCATTAACAAGCAATCTTATCTCCTTGGATTGAAAACACAAACAAATACATACAGCCGTGGCCAAGCAAGGTGCTGCAACAAGCCAGCACAAAGGCTTTGCGTTGAAATTAGCTATGACATCTATAAAACAAGGAAGGATTACGGAGAGAATGTAACATTTCACTTGTATTATAAACATGAACAAACAGCAGGTCTTTTAGTAACATTCATTCATTCATTTTCTGAACCGTTTGATCCTAATTAGGGTTGCGGGGAGGCTGGCGCCCATCTCAGCCGACTCTGGGAGAGGGTGGGGTACACCCTAGACAGCTCACCAGGCCATCACAGGGCAAACACACACACAAAATTCACACTCACACTCACATCCAGGGCGATTTTCCTACTGTGAATGCTTGTGGACTGTGGGAGGAAACCAGAGTACCCATAGGAAACCCACTGAAGCACGGGACGAACAAACTCCACACAGAAATACCCGAGCCCGGGAATCCAGCCCAGTCCTTCTTGCTGTGAGGCGAACGTGCTAACCACTACGCCACCGTGTCGCATTCTTTCAGTAACACACCGGTTTTTAACTCTACATTTCCTGGACTAAAAGATGTGTATGTATACTGTATTTTCAGTAATCTGCCATAGTGGTACAAAAAGGTTAATAAATGTATCATTACATAGTGCTGAGGATGACTGAGGTCAATCCACTAGAAATTTACATGCTTCTGTATGTCATCCAAAGGCAGTTATGTCATCCAGTGGCTCCCCACGCTGACCTTTGTGCTTTGGCATACAAAAGGGCTGCACAATACAGTTTCAAAATGTGAAATGTAGTCACTGAGCCACAGTCGATTTTCTTTTCCCCATTATTGGCTGAACATTTTTTGCAAAGCTAACCATGATTGAATTTGTAATATTTTACTTTTTCTCGCACAGAATCTCAATGTTTATATACTTGCTATAATGAAGGGTAATGAAGCCGTCTGCTCCAATTGATGGTAACAAAGCATTACTGTTCATCGTTTTAATTTATATGTTATCCACTTGGGATAACTTTTTTTAATCTCAAGATAGTGTACCAATCAGACTGCACCTTTCCCATGTAGCATATTCTAAAAGCACATGCTCGCTAACTGATCTAAGGACTCAAGAGAAATACACAAGTAAAGCCTTGAAATGAAATAACATCTTGATGTTTTTAAGTCATTGAGTAAATAAATGGCCGGAAAGAAAGAGAACAAAGAACAGAGAGCTGAGAGAGACACTGAGGCCAGTTTGTCCTGTGACAGAGAGCTTTAGGGGGTCGGGAGATGGTACAGAGTGTGTGTGTGTGTGTGTGTGTGTGTGTGTGTGTGTGTGTGTGTGTGTGTGTGTGTGCTTCAGATTTTATTCACAATAATGGCACTGTGTATGTGTTTTGTTGCATCCTTCTTTTTATAAGCTTGTAATGTCCACAAGCAAAGAAATATTAGTAGAAAATACTATGGGAATTCAGCCATTCGCAGGCCTACATAGCAATAATAATGGGCAATATGATAAATAAATTTATATTTTCTGACTTTTCCATGCTAACAATATATATTGGAATATGTATTAAGCTATTAAAAAATTATCAGAGACAAAATATCATGAACGCCCATGCAGACTATTTGAACGTATACATACTCCCGGGCACCAGGGGGCGCTCACAAGCTCTTGTGCACACCTGTGGCCAATTTTGGCTCATTGCAAGCCTGTTATAAAAGCATGCTGCTCCCAAAATAAGGTGCTTGTTCAGAAGTACCAGTGCAGGTCAGGGATGGTGTTGGGTCGGACACCCCCAAAGTCTGTCTGTCTTTTGTCACCGAGGTGTATGTACCCATGGCCTGGTTTTAAGTATCATGCTACATTATTCAGATTCTTAACAACAAAACACTGAAATAAAAACGATGCAGCTGCTTGTTTAATTCTGTAGGGTTTTTTTGCAAAATTGTGGCGCTGAGTTGATATGAACAGTCATATCACAATATAATTTATTGATACATCACCCTGCCCTTGGTCTTCATCACTGGGGACCAAGGGACAATTTCTTTAAATTGGATCTTTTTCCCAAAATGTAAATATATGCGTAGCCTCATCTAAACCACTTGTGATTTCTAGATTTCCATAGTTTAATTTTATTCAGTTCATTATCTATTCATTCCAAATAAAGCATCAATATCTGTGTTGTATGAGTATGCATATACTGAGTATGCAGTATGTCATTAGCCTGGATAAGCACTCTGGAGTCATTCTTTTCAATAAATCACAAACCCCTGGCATCCATTCAGACATGTTCAATGACATCATTTAACTCAGCAGGTCTGATCTCATTCTTGAATGATTCACTACCACTAACACTGACGGTACAGCACTGATGTGGGTCTAGTGATAATTATATGTACATCCAAAAATGTAAAACTACTGTTTACATCACTCTCTGATCCACTTGTAATGAACAAAAGCTGTTTCCGGTGTATACAACCTTGCTGATAAATCTCTGTTGCTCACAGACACACAAACAAATTAAAGGTTGATAGGTTGGCTGTCTTGTCTGAACAGCATATGTTCCTAACTGACTACATTATTGTACAATAGCTTCAATAGGCTAAACAAGAGCCAACTAGATTTGAAGGCATTCATGAGTAAACGGCCTGCATTAAGCGCACTATGATGAGCCTACTGAATGACAAAACAGTGTAATGTGTGATAGACTAATTGCACTTATGAGCAGATAATTGAATAATTGTATATGCATCAATTCATCTCAAGGCAACATATAGTGGACCACTAGGTATCTTTAACACTAGAATTCTGCTACACTGAAATCTGTTTCGTTCAGAACCTCATGATAAGCACTTAAATGAATCCAAAAATTAAACACTGAAACCAAATCCAAGAGAAAGAAACGATTCTGTCTTGGATCATTTGTTTTCATAGCAGATAGTATAAAATTAAAGGATTTTTTGTGTGCAGGATTACACAAAAACTACTGATCTGATCTTCATTCAACTTGGTGGAGAGGTGGAGCCTGGAATGAACCCATAATTTTAATTCACATCCGTATCACAATCCAGATCTATGAATTTATTAATTATTATTCAAAAGAATTCACAGGGCAGTGGTGGCCTGGTGGTAAGGTGCTGGATTACTGATCCCAAGGTCGGGGGTTCAAGCCCCACTATCAACAGGTTCTCACTGCTGTCCCCCCAGTGCAGCTAACTGGGTTATCAAAAGTCTCTCACTGTCTGTGGTGAGAGGCATGTAAAAGAACCATTGCAGATTTTCGTCAAGAGTAGGCTGCATATCCGTCAGCGTGTTTCTGTCCTGTGATGGCCTGGCGAGCTGTCCGGGGTGTACTCTGCCCTCGCCCAGAGTCGACTGATATGAGTTCAGAAAATGACATGACATGACAGAATTCACATCATTCAGTCACTGCCATTGGCCTATACATATTTCCCTGCCCAAACAGGGCCACATAACCCACACGGCGGAGATGCGTGGTCTGTCCCACTGCTTATTTTCGAGTTAAATGTCCTCATATTTATTCACTACTGCCTGTCAACAAAATCCTGACTACGCTTTGTGGAGACACTATCCTAGCTGAGCCCCAAAGAAGCAGTGATTTTAGAATGTCAAGGTTAAAGGTTAAGGTTAGAGCAAGGTCACAGAGTTTTGAAGACAGAGAGTGCTTCTAACTTAAAAATGAGTGCCTATAGACATACCATGGAACACTAATAGGAAACCATATGTGTGACCCACTCCGGCATAATACGGATTAAATAGGAAATCTGACATTCTGAGATATTCATATATTTGGAAAGAGAGTTACATCACTTTGTATGTCACTAATCAGGAAATGCTACTTTTGAAAATAGCAATAACAGTTACAGAACCAGTTTCTGAATGTCCGCATTTGAAACTCCTTAGCGTCCATACATTAAATGAATGCAGCTCTCAACCAATCAGCACGATCGTACTAGCGTCTTCCTAGCAACAGATGAGTTCTATTTACACAGAGTCATGTCTGTTTTGAGGCTTCTCATTAGTTCTCATTGGTATGATTTGGGGAATCCTTCTGGGAATTACTGCAAGTATGTAAATAGGCACCAAATATGGATAATAAGGGAAATACCCTGAGAAATCAAAAGTGATTTTAAAATCCGTAAAATAAGTGGATTTTTCATTGTTTTACAACAACATGAATATGGAACCCTTTCTTAAATAAGTATTTTAGCATGGATAGATTGTGTTTATGGATAATTGAACTTGGTAATGTTGAAGATTATGCTTTAAAGGATGTAATTTTGGGGATACCGCTTTTTCATCCAGGTACGCCATT
>JAOUQZ010000026.1:8982467-8999708 GCA_028564935.1 Neosilurus hyrtlii
GAACCCGTTGATAGTGGGGCTTGAACCCCCAACCTTGGGATCAGTAATCCAGCACCTTACCACCAGGCCACCACTGCTCCATTATTATTATTATTATTATTATTATTATTATTATTATTATTATTATTATTATTATTATTATTATTCGTTCATTCATTCATTTTCTAAGCCGCTTAATTCTAATTAGGATCATGGGAAGGCTGGCACCAATCTCAGCCAACTCTAAGCAAAGGCAGGGTACACCTTGAACAGCTTGCCAGATCATTACAGGGCCAACACACATACAACCATTCACACCCACATTCACACCTGGGGTGATTTTGGAACAGCCAGTTGGCCTACTGTGCATGTTTTAGGACTGTGGGAGGAAACCAGAGTACAGTTCTCAGGGAGAACATGCAAACTCCACACAGAAATACCTGACACTGGGGATTGAACCCAGTGCTTCTTGCTGTGCGGTGGACACTAACCACTACAACACCGTGCCGCCCATTATTATTATTATTATTATTCATTTTTCTTTATCACCATTCATACTCTTCATTATCTTCCTCATCCTCACTCCTCTTCGTCATCACCCCTCTGTATCACCAGTCATGCACTTCATTCATCATCTTCCTCTCCATCACTCTTCAGCACCACCTGTGCCCTTTATTGATCTCTTTCTGTGACATCACTTCTTCTTTGTCACATCTCTCTGTGACATCATCACTTCGTCCTCCTCAGCAGCCCCCTTCTGTGACGTCACTCCTTCCTCGACAGTTCCCTCTGTGACATCATCACTTCTTCCTTTTCCTCATCCCCTCTTCATTATCAGTCTTCATCTTCAGCACTCCTTTTCATCACCACTCATCATCATTTTCCTCTTCCTTTTCATCCCTCCGTTTCATCATCACTCCACTTCTTCGTCGTCACTTCTCCTCTTCATCACCGCCTGAGCTTCTCATTAGCAGCTTCGCTTGGACCCAGGAAACCTATAAAACCCACCTATAAATATTATTATATTCGCTTCTCTCTACCGACCTCGTGTGGACAGAAATTTGTGGGCGGATTCAACCGTGTCCCGACAAGTACCGCCTCTTTTACGACTGGCATTTAAATCATCCAATCATAGTTAAGCCTTGCCTTGTCGCGATGATTGACTTTGTTTCTGCCCAATAGAATCAGAGGACATTGTTGCCTTGAACTTCCGGGAAATAGTATAAGGTTTGAGGCCTTTTCACGAGAGTCGCTGGAAAGAAAGCTGTCGTAGTCTGTGATCACTGTAAGGTAAATAAGTCCTTTGTTTGTTGTTTATAAAGCACTGGAGGGACAGTTTGCGTGGTATATTTATACAAAATCATTGAATGTATTATTTAGCGAGTGTAATTTGCCTTCTGGTAAATGGAGGACTGTGAGAAATCCCCGCGTTTTGTCGCTAGTGCGTTAGCTAGCTTTGTGCTTAGCAACAATGTGGTTGTTCGTTATCTGTTTTTGTTGTTAAGTTGAGTATAATTATCGAGTAAGCGGTCGAGTGTTATTTTTTTTCCTAGTGGATTTGTTTACCAGCTTCTCTGTAGGTACAAAAGAGCATTTTAAAAGTTAGAATGGGGAGCTTGGTCTTCCCATTCATTCCTAAATCCCAAACGGCTAAGTGTGGAGCATATGGCGCACTACATGGGGTAGAGAGGCCATATTCGTACCTTATGTAGTGTACATGTATGTGGAATAGCAAGTCTTTTAGGATTCGACCATTTTCCAATATAGAGTTGTTTAACACGATAGGCTGAGGTTTGGGAACTACTTGTTAAAAATGCTTCTCTAAATCAAATTGCATCTTTCTTAAATGTGCCTGCTGAAATACATAAAAGTAAAGTACTGTACTTGTTGTGCTATCTAAATCCAGGCTTAATAAATCCAACTCTTGGTTAAAGAAATCAGTATGAATTTTAATTAGATTTTATGTGGTGCTTTCTTTGGTGGCTTGTTTATATTTCTGTGTCAGACGGTGATTTACATTTATGCATGTGTTCCAAAGCAACCATGGCTGAGAATGATGTTGAAAATGAGCTGCTGGATTACGAAGAGGACGAGGAGCCCCAGGGAGCCCCAGAGAACACAATTGCGGCAGGCAAGAAAGAGGTGAAAGGTTCCTACGTCTCCATCCACAGCTCCGGCTTCCGAGACTTCCTGCTTAAGCCCGAGTTGCTCCGTGCTATAGTGGACTGTGGTTTTGAGCATCCGTCTGAAGGTCAGGAGCTGCACGTTTCATCCAGACATCCTGGTTTATGATGCTCCTGATTACTGTATGCATGTGACCCAGACAAGGTTCAGATTTGAAATGTGTTCTCTGCCTACAGTTCAACATGAATGCATTCCACAAGCCATTCTGGGCATGGACATTCTTTGCCAGGCCAAGTCCGGTATGGGGAAGACGGCGGTGTTTGTGCTTGCCACACTGCAGCAGATTGAGCCTGTGGATGGACAGGTGAGTGTTGATCCAGTTCTTTTGTAAATGTGCCTCTTGTACGGAAAGTAATTGGATGACGTGGTGTACTGTCCTGAATAGGCTTTAGAGGACAAAGTGCTCTGAAGCTTTGAATCACCAAACTAGCTAGAATTTTTGTCTGGTACTTTGTATGCAGAGAGAATTACTACATAACAATAAACATAAACATGGAGAATGGGTGGTCTGTGAGAGATTAGCTGCTCATGCAAACCCAAGTACAGCCAGTATTGTATACATAAATTTGGTTTCGGTTTGTTTAAAAGCCTCAGATAAAACCACGGTATGTTGAAACCAATTCGGGTTGGGAAATGCGTCTTACCTTTGCACAAGCAAAAAGGAATTTAGCAAATGCCACAGATCTGTTATTGTCGCAATACTCAGGAAGTATAAAATGATTTCTGGGTCCAAAATGTGTAATATGGTCATTCCTTCACCCACAGCAGGAGCACAGTGAGCACTTTCACTGTGTTAGCACCTTCAGCCACTCATTAAAGAACAATTGTTATTCTATGGCTTTGTTAAATACTTGACTCTGATTAGCCAGCTATGACATCCTATGGTCTGTTTCTATAATGTAGACAGTTGCTATGGTCCATGACTTTGGTAGAAGAGAACCATTTTTACAGACTCTCTTTTCTGCCCATATTATTGTTGTATTTGTCATGTAATAAGCAGGTAATTCTACAGGAGGTTAGTTATTATTACAAAATAAACCCTTGGGGTTGATTCAGGACCTTTCTGCTTGGTGCTGGGGTAGAACTTCAGCCTAGTACATTATCCCTTCCTTACTTGTCTTGTGTTATGTTTATTTTTATGTCAACTCAGTGTTAAATTCTGTAGGTGTTTGTTGAAAATAATTATATTATGTTTATTGAAAGAGCTCAGTGATTATAAATAAGTTTCTATGAAAATGTTTAAAAATTGCTTGTTTGTGATGAATTAAATCTTAGTTCTCTCACTCTGTCCATTCTCTAATCGCTGCCAGGTCTCTGTGCTGGTCATGTGCCACACTCGTGAGCTGGCCTTCCAGATCAGCAAAGAGTACGAGCGCTTCTCTAAGTACATGTCCAGCGTGAAGTGTTCAGTGTTCTTTGGTGGTCTGCCAATGAAAAAGGATGAAGATGTGCTGAAGAAGAGCTGCCCTCACATTGTGGTGGGCACGCCGGGCCGAATCCTCGCCCTCAGCCGTAACAAGACCCTCAGCCTCAAAAACATCAAGCACTTTGTCCTGGATGAGTGTGACAAGATGCTCGAGCAGCTCGGTGAGTCAGTGGGAGGATGTTTTGATAGAGCTATGTGTTCTTAAATGGCAACGATTTCTAAAATGCAGTTTGTGCGCATGTCAGATATGCGACGGGATGTGCAGGAGATCTTCAGGCTGACCCCTCATGAGAAGCAGTGCATGATGTTCAGCGCTACACTCAGCAAAGAGATCCGGCCCGTCTGCCGCAAGTTCATGCAAGATGTGAGTCACTGCTACGGTTTTGAATTTTTGTATTTTTTTTGGAAATTGTTGAAAGTATGTAAGAATGTGTTTTATTTTCTATAGAAGTGCAGGGTTCTTAATGTGTACGTGTGTACACCTCTTTTAGGGTGATTTGCTTAAAGATGTGTGTGTGTGTGTGTGTATAGCCTATGGAGGTGTTTGTTGATGACGAGACGAAGCTGACATTGCACGGCCTGCAGCAGTATTACTGCAAGTTAAAGGACAGCGAAAAGAATCGCAAACTCTTTGACCTGCTTGATGTCCTTGAATTCAACCAGGTGGGTTTTTTTCTATGGCTTCAGTTTTGGTGAAGATCATAATTCATTTTTGTCTTTTATTGGGGTTTTTTTATTCATGTTGTATGCTTTGTCGTTGTTTATTAGGGTGTGTGTTTTGCAGGGTGGGGTGGGATGTTCATAAAGCTTACGAAAAGGAAAGGATGTAAAATAAATTTCTCTTTTGGCTGTATGTCAACCAGAGAGACTAGTGTTTTCTGACTCATGGGCACTCGGGTTTAGTCTAAACTTGGTGAAAAAAATATGGGGAGCATGTCTATAAGGTCTGATTTGAACTGCTGAGGGTTTGTGTTCAGGTGGTGATCTTCGTGAAGTCAGTAGCACGCTGCGTCGCGCTCTCACAGCTGCTGGTGGAGCAGAACTTCCCTGCTATCGCCATTCACAGAGGCATGGTTCAGGAGGAGAGGTGAGGCTTGTTGTTTTTAGCCTTTGAGTGGGTTTTTCCTTTTGTTTTGCTTCAAGTTGAAATAAGAGTAACTTCTGCTTTTACCACAGATTGTCACGATATCAGCAATTCAAGGATTTCCAGAGGAGGATCCTGGTGGCGACGAACCTGTTTGGCAGGGGGATGGATATCGAGCGCGTTAACATTGTCTTCAATTACGACATGCCTGAAGATTCAGACACTTACCTACACAGGGTGATTATCCTGATGAAAACAATTCTGTTCTATTAGCTTTACAGCATTAATCACTAAAGCTTAAGCCTTTCTCTTCCTCCAGGTTGCTCGTGCTGGTCGTTTTGGGACCAAAGGTTTGGCCATCACGTTTGTGTCTGACGAGACGGACGCCAAGATCCTCAACGATGTCCAGGACCGGTTCGAAGTGAACGTGGCTGAACTACCAGAGGAAATCGACATTTCTTCATACAGTAAGAGCCCTTTAAAGTCGTCCTTAACAAGTGTATATACACTTAAAGTTCTACCCTTTCTGTTTTTAGTACCAAGTTTAAAGCCTACAACACACCAAGCATTCACTGTCACTTCAAGCTGTTTAAAGTCTGACCAAAAATGTCTGTGTTCTTATTTTCATACTCCTTTGGCTCATTCTTCTCAGAGGGGTTTGTATAGCTACTTGTAATCCAGCTAATATATTTGGAACTGCCTGATTCAGTCCTTAGTCTGTCGCTTGTTGAAGTAGAGATTGAAAATGAAGAGAAACAGCACAAAAAAAAAAACTCAATTTGTGCATCTGTTCTCACACTTGCATGCTAGACCTACCAAAAAGACAAGTGACAGACCTCAACAACATCCTGATGTCGGTAGATGGATGGCTCTCTGTCAGGTTTATTCCAGGCTTAAGAGTAGCATTTTTAGTGCCAAAACTGTGCTAAAGTTGCTGCATTAGACAAGCTGAATGTTTTTTAGCAGATTCGACACTGCGGCTACTGCTCAGCCCCCTTCTAACTCAAGCCTGAAACCCCCTGCCACACCCCACCCTCTCTCCCTCCCTCTCCTTACTGCACCTCTGCCTCCTGTGATGGACCTGACAATCCTCCCCCACCTGTCAAATTCACCTATGATCAGGTCGAAAAACAGCTGAAAAGACTCCACTCAGGCAAGGCAGCTGGACCGGATGGGGTGAGCCCTCGTGTCCTTAAAGCCTGTGCCCCCTAGCTCTGTGGAGTCTTACATTACATCTTCATGATGTGCCTAAGTCTACAGAGGGTCCCTGTGTGGTGGAAGATGTCATGCCTCGTTTCTGTACCAAAGACCCCATGTCCCAGTGGCCCACAGGATTACAGACCTGTGGCATTGACTTCACATGTAATGAAGACCCTCGAGAGACTCATATTGGATCAATTCAGACCCATGGTTAGACCACATTTGGGCCCCCTTCAGTTCGCATACCAGCTTGGCCTCGATGTTGAGGACGCCATCATCTACCTGCTAAACCGTGTCTACACCTACCTGGACCAGCTGGCATGCACTGTGAGGGTCATGTTTTTTTGTTTTTTACTTTTCCGGTGCATTCAACACCATCAGGCCGACCCTTCTGCCAGTGATGCAGGTGGATGTCTCTCTTGTGTCCTGGATTGTGGATTACCTGACCAGAAGACCACAGTATGTTCGCCTGCAGCACTGCTATAGTTGGATGTATTCGTGGAGGTGATGAAACGGAATATCGGGCTGCTGTGGACTCCTTCCTCGCATGGTGTGAGCAGAATCGTCAGCAGCTTAATGTGACAAAGACCAAGGAACTGATTGTGGATTTTAGGAGATCCAAAACACCAGCAGCCCCTGTTTCCATCCAGGGTATCAATGTGGAAATGATGGCGGATTACAAATACCTTGGTGTTCACATTGACAATAAACTGGACCGGGTTAAGAACACTACCGCACTTTACAAATAGCGCCAGAGCCGTCTCAATTTTTTGATGCGGCAAAGGTCGTTTAACGTCTGCCTTACACTGCTCAGGATGTTTTATGAGTCAGTGTTGTAGCCAGCGCTATCCTCTATGCTGTTGCAACAGGCTGGGGGTTGCAGATGTAAACAGACTGAACAAATTGATCCAGAAGGCCAGTAATTTTGTGGGGATGGAGCTGGGCTCTCTGACAGTGCCGGAAAGGCAAATATTGGCCAAAATAAAGACAATACTGAACAAGACCTCCAAGACGCTTCACAACCTGCTGATCAGTCACAGGAGCATGTTCAGTGAGAGACTGATGCCACCTAAATGTACCACTGAACGACACAGGAAATCATTCTTACCTGTGACCATTAAACTGTACAAATCCTCCATATGGCAACATCCAGTGTTGTACGTTTGCATTTTGCATATATAATAATGAGACTTTTATCTTTTTCTTTGCTTGGTATGGAGCACCTGAATGCACACAATTTCCTCCAGGATCAATAGAGTACTCTTATTCAAGAGTTCCAAGAACTTCTGAAATTGTTCTCTGCGACCCCATTTCTCTTCCCGATTGGACATGCTCAATACGCCACACCAAGGAGGTGTTAGGGAGGCATACTAATCAGATGCCTGAGCCACCTCAACTGGCTCAACATGGCGGAGCAGCAGTTCTACTGAGTTCTTCCAACCCAGTCTCTGAGGGAGAACCCCGCCACCCTGTGAAGGAAGCACATTTTAGCCGCTTGTATTCTCCAAAGCTTGTGACCATTGGCACAAGTCACCAAGCAATTTTTTTTCATTTTCTCCTTTTCTCCCCCCAGATGTTAGCATATTTGTAAGATATTTGGTGTAATTAGCTAACGAAAATCTTTCATACCTGTTGGGTTAATGAAGTTCTACCCTTGATAGGACATCTTGAGTTTGCTCTATGCTTTGCTCTAACATTTTTCTGCTTTGTTTTATCTGTCTCTTGCAGTTGAGCAGTCCAGATGAATTGTTCGTGCAGTCCAGTATTGATTGTGGTGCATTTTGATGTCTTTGGGTGATGGAAGAGAAGATGCCGCCATATTTTGTTTTGATATGTCGACTGACCCCCTTTTCTCTTCTATTATATATTCTCTGTTGTGTATCTTAAAATGTGTTTATTTTATTGCAGTCTTGGGGAGGGGGGTCGCTTTTATAATTTCACTTAATCATCATTGTTCATTGGTTTGAGAATTAAAACCTTTTTTATACAATGACTTTTTGTTGGTGTTACATTTTACTTTTGCAAGTTTACAAGTCACATTTTACTTTATCTGCTTTTAATGCCATCGCAGCACAATAGCGTAGTGGTTATCACGTCCACCAAGGAAACGTCGACACAGCAAGAAGGTTCTAGGTTTGAGTTTTGGGCTCGGATGGTTCAGTGTGGAGTTTTTGTGTTCTCCCTGTGCTTGCATGGGTTTCCTCTTCATAGTCTGGTTTTCTCCCATAGTCCAAAGACATGCACACTAGGCTAATTAGCTGTTCCAAGTTGCCCCTAGGTATGAGTGTGTCTTTTTAATGCATCATTCAGATATCAGGTTATTCAGTATTAGGCTTGTACCAGCAGAGGGAGCTATAAATATCTAAATTACAGTCCTTTTGATTCAGTAGTCAGTGATAAGGGAAACTGAAATGAGAAGCAATAATTATTCTATTTCCTTGTGCTGCAATCGTAGATCCACTTTGAGCACTGGTTTATTTATTCACTGCAGTTACAGTCTGACTTCATGAGTAATAGTGCAATAAAACAAATATTAGCTGCCTAAGATTGAAAAACTTAACATGAGCAATATCAAAAGCCATTACAGAAAAACAATACTCATTTCTCGGACTTGTGTCCATCCTGCCAATATCAAATTGGCATCTTAACTATGTTAGTGATTCATGCAAGTAGCAATAGTGTTCCTGTGTTTCATCAGTTATTCCTGGTGTCCATGTAAAAATACTTGTGTATAATTACATGTGTACATCAGCACCCCAATTATTAAATATGCTGTCTTCTAGCTTCATTTCATTTAGATGTGGAATAGATTTGGTGCTTTGATTAGCCTTAGCCGTCTACCTGGAGGTCATACCATGTCGCTGTTGATTTCCCTAATCTGATTGGTCAAATGATTAGTTTCCCATAATGACAGCTCTGACAGTATTTTTTGTAGAGGTGTTTATATTAAATCTGTATTCGGATGGCAGACATCTCACACATTTGTTGAATTATTTTTTCTTACGGATGTAATGAGTTTATCATTTACGGAAGGAGTATCCAGTGTTAGTGGTTTGTCGTACCTAATGTTTCCACCATAGAAGGTTCTTCAGGTCCAAGTAATTTGTGCTTTTTGATTCTTTAGTAATAGAAGTTGCAAGGGTTTTTTATATTTCATTAAACAAAGGCTGCTATTACCTAAGCACTAACTTTGAGGTAACAGTAACTTCCTTTTGTCAGAATGTATCGCACCACCTTGTTGATTATCTCCTATAATATTATGTATTTTATTTATTAATTTATGACTTTGTCACTTAGGCTTTTGTGTGTATTAAAATCGTTAGCTCGTTTGTGCAAATTTTTGTTTTGGGATCTTTTTGTTGTTTTTTTGATTTACACGAAACATTACAGAATACATTCATAATCTGTATAGCTACAAAAATATACTGTATATGCCATAAAACAATGCATCCATTCATTCCTGCTGACCAGCAGAACTCCCAACCAAACCTGCAAGGCCAAAAAAAACAGGACTATAATCTGGCCTTCACTGGAGTCAGCAGTTTTCTATGTGTTATAATCGACACGTAAATATTCTCATTTCAGTGCAGTTGTGTAGCGCACTGTCGTCACTGTCGATACGTGAAATTACATCAAATCTTCACAGCAACAGAAAGTTAGTCAATGAACTTGTGTGTGTCTCCATAAAGCCACTTCTGAGGTGGCATGGCTGCTTCGTTTAGGTGCCCACAGTCTTGTCTGCACTTGCAGGAGAGGATGAACATGACTGCTTTGTCAAAAAGCCCTCCTCCAGGGCACTGAAAAGTGACTGACGTGGTACGGGTGCGCCGTGGCATGCAGCACCGCCCATCAGTGCAAGCGCCACAATAGTTTGGCTGGTAAACTTGGACGCTACGGCAGCCTGCGTAGGACAGAGAAGCAGGCTTTCGTGACGTTTGCATGCGTGTACACTTCTTCCCTTTCTGGAGAGGAACAGGAACAGTGGAGGGGAGAGAGAAAAGTCATGTGTTAATGTTAAGGTGACAAATAGAAAAATCACAGAATCCAGTTTAGCCAATTCATTCATCTTGATCAGTTTAAGTGAAAAACAGAAGCAATCTTGTCGAGATTTGGAAAACCTCCAGATAAATATTTATATCAAGGTGTGTGGGGTCATTACCACTGGCGATGGTTGGTTTGTTAGAAACTATATGCAAAAAGTTAGGAACAGATTTTGATTAAGTTTTTAGATCGGATGAATCTAAGACCAGAAATTGTCGCATTACAGCAGGCCCAGCAAGTCAAACTGTGTACTGTATTTCTTTTTCCTTGGTGGATGTTTGTGCCTGTAGTGTTCAGTTTTCTTTGTGATGAGGTGAAAAATGTCACTGTGCATGCTGTTCTGAAATTGCATGTGTGAACTGAACACATGATTAACACTGGGGGAAAATTACATCTAAAAAATTTAAGTAAATGAATTATATGGGTGGCACGGTGACATATTGGTTAGCATATCTACCTCCCAGCAACAAGGTCCTGGTTTCAAGTCCTGGTCTCAGCGTTTCTGTGTGGACTTTGCATGTTATTACCATGCTTGTGTGGGTTTCCTCTGGGTACTCCTGTTTCCTCCCACAGTCCAAAGACATGCACATTAGGCTAACTGGCTGCTCCAAATTGACCCTAGGTGTAAGTGTAAATGGTTGCATGTGTGTTACCCCGTGATAGTCTGACGAAATGTTCAGGTTGTACCCCACCTTCTCCCAATGTTAGCCGAGACTGCGACCCCAGTACAATTAAATGGTTTGGCAAATGAGTGATAAGCGACAGTGAATTGTGTAAGAAATTCATGTAAAAAATCCATGGCCTCGGTCATGTGCCCTATTCCTAACCCAGGGCTCCCTATATCGGAAAAACATGAAAAATAACCCGCTGTGTTAAAAGCACAGATGTAAATTTCCCATGTGTCTACACACGAATTTCATCATACAATACTTCTGTATGAGGTCAGCCTCAGCCTGTGAGGATATCATAAAATACCTTGGGAACAGCAGCCAATGGGCTGCAGGGTCGGATGTTGCACAGCCGAGTCTCTCTCTCCAGCTTGCATTGAGCATTATCATTGGTTACTCGAGATGACACACCCATTCCACAACTACTTGAACATGGAGACCAGTCAGTCGTCTGGACCACACATTGCGTCTGAACAATAGCCCATGGGTCTGAGAGAGAGGAGATGAAAAATGTTTTCCATAAATATTATTTGCAGGATATAAGATTAGGGTCTGTTTAAAAAAAAAAAAAGAGGTTAGTGGTTAGCATGGTGACCTCACAGCAAGAATATTTTGAGTTTACATCTCATGACAAACAAAGCTGTATGTGATGTCTGCTTCTTCTGTCACTAATGTTAAAGCTACCAGCATTAAAGCTAATATGATATCTATTTTTTAATAAGGAGTGAGAAAACAAAAGATTTACAGTATATAGTTTGTTCTTTGGTTGAGTGTTGGCAGGCTGGAAAACCTTTGAATGGTCTGTATGTAGTACGTGGGAGTAAAACCTGCTTTACAGCCAATCAGATCACACCAAATGTGGTTGCCGTAATAAAAGATAATATTATAAAAAGGAAATAAATGATAATTTTCTACAGAGGTCCTTAGAAAACATTTTGTAAAAGGATAACTTTATAAAACACTACAAACTGAATAAAACATTAGTTTACTTTATATGATTGGTGTAATAGGGTAAATTTTAACTGGTCAGTTTTGGTCATCATCCTTGATAATATAACACTATTCATCAGTTTAGGAGGAAAAGCAGTTTTGTGTGTTTTCACAGATGTGGTCGAGTGGGAAAGTTGTTTTTAGCCTGGGTGTGCTCCACAAAACAGAGCTCTGGTCCACCTGAAAACAGCAGTATGAGGTTTTCTTCTGGTGTATTCAGGGGTGGTCTCGCCCATGTGTGAAAATGATCTGGTTCCAGGGATACATGAGGGTCTCCATTTGTCGCTTTACTTCCTGGTTTAACTTAATTCTTTTTGGAATGGAGGAAAAAGAATGTTGTGGTTTTGCCGTGGAAAAGGAATAACTTCTCGGTATGTGGGGCGAATAAAGAATTTAAGTGAACACAACCTGAACTATGCCGTGCGATGGCCTGGCGAGCTGTCCAGGGTGTACCCCGCCCTCGCCCAGAGTCGGCTGAGATGGGCGCCAGCCTCCCCGCGACCCTTAGTAGGAATAAGCGGTTCAGAAGATGAATGAATGAATGAACCTGAACTATGTATACAGTATGTAGAGCATCAGCTTCTATTGAAAAGCTTCACCCCAAGTATAGTGTAGCCAGTGTAGAGCAAAAGTAAAGAAATAATAATTAAATTAGGACAACAGTTATAAAATGTGTTGATTAATTTATCTTTGTCCTGTTCAGTGACACAGAGGATCTAGGAACATTGAGCATGAGGTAGAGATACATTCTGGTTGGGGTTCCATTCCATCGCAGGCACCACACACATGTTTACACACTCTATAACTCCTAAGGGGCAAGTTAACATCTACTAAAGTTCTGATAATTTGTGATACCTTGTGGGAAAATACTACCATCTCACATACCTATAGCAGAGAATGAACTTGATTTTAGCCCTAAACCTAACCTGAAGACCTAAAGCTAAACATTAACACTTTAATATAATGTTGATGTCACAACATATTAAATAATTTTTTAAATGCAAAACAGTTCATTCTTGTTTTTGTAATTATTTACATATTATAAAAGCAGAGTATACTTTGCATAATTTGGAGGACAATTATTTTTCTTAATTTGGGGTAAAGGGATTTCTCTCATTATGTAGCAAAACCCTTCATGGCACAAATCGACAGATCACTGGTACAGTATGTGAGGTGGGATGAAACTGGTAAAACCAGAAGAAACCCACTCAGACATGGGGACAATATACAAAACTCCACACAGAAAGTAACAGGAACTTAGGACGGAACCTGAAACTGAAATGGAAATGCGACGGAGTCACTACTTGGAATTGTGTAATCATCCCAGGTATTTAAAAAAAATTATACCAGAAAATAACCCCAGAAATTATTTCATGCGCTTCAGAAAATGAGCCCAGAATCAATCCTGAGTAAAGGCACATGAGAATTTGGATCATTTAGCATGAAAAGACTTTTCTGTATATATTCTATTCAGTATTATTATATAGTATATATCTTTTGACCCAATTCCATGAATCCATCCCTATTTCACATGCTGTGTGCAGGACATAATCAAACCAGACTTACTTGGTAGGTGTTTATATCCCTGTTCATCTTCCCATCCGTTCCTCTTTACCCACAACTCATTCCCCAGCATGTTCTCATTCTTGTCTGGAGGTCTGTTAGCCTGTTGCTTCTTTTTCCATGGGGGCATCACTGGTGCTATTGCACCCTTGTGGCAATCCACACTAAAGCAGCATTGGCCAGGCACCCTCACCAGTCGAGGGTAGGGACAGGACGGTGATGATAGGGGCAAGCTCGTGGTACAGAGAGGACCGCAACCCACCGCTCCGTCTATACAGGTACACTGGTGTTTGCAGCCGACATGGAAGCTCTCACCGTTCTGGTACATTCGACCGTTGAACTCACAGCTGCGGCCCTCCAGTTTAGCTAATCAGAAAAATTAAGAACAATGCAGACTTAGTTATGGGAAGAGGCAGGAGATATTGTGGGGTCATAAAGATTGTTGGAAATGATTGTCACAGAAATGTTTTATCCATTTCCTGACTTGTGACTGTCTACAGCTTTATCCCTGAAATCTTTTGACAGTGCCTTACCACCCATAGTTGATTGTTTGCTTTCAGTTACATTTTTAAGCACCAAAACGCTCTAGGAATATCTGTTTTTATACTGAACTATTCAGAACTGATTATAGTGGCTCACAGGTGGAAGCCAGTGCACTTGGTGTGCAATGGAGAAGGTTATTAGTTACATTTGATATAGAAGGGGGTGATCTTTTAACCATCTTAGTGATTATGGGGGCATTGTGTGCATGTATATATAGTTTTATGTTGTTGTTTTCTGAATTGGTACTATTTTATTTTTCACTTGGCTCTTATAAATTGCATTGAGTAAGTACATCAGGTACTATGTAAAAAAATATTTGTGTGCATGTCTTTATTGTCAACATCATTTCCTTTAATGTCGCAGCTTGGACAGTAATGTCAGCTGAACTCTTTATATTAATACCTATATTATTAATTCGAATAACTTATCATTTGTAATGGTATTGTAACATTACATATGACTAAGTAACAGATCAGTAACACATTACAGTATGTTCTTTAATTAGTAGAAATATAATAATTGTCAAATTACTGAGGCATAAAGAAGAATAAAACACTTTGGGATAGACTTTTGTTGAAAAATAATTAACTCCACTTCAGAAAGGCACGGTGACATAGTTTTCCCTATGTTTGCATGGGTTTCCTCGCACAGTCCAAAAACGTGGTTCCAAATTGTCCCTAGGTGTGAGTTTGCATGGTTGTGTGTGCATGTGTGTTGCCCTGCAATGGTCTGGCGAACTGTTCAGGGTGTACTCTGCCTTCGCCCAGTGTTGCCTGAGACAGGCTCCAGCCTCCTTGCAACCCTAATAGTGGTTCAGCAAATAAGTGAGTGCTGATGAGTGAGAGAACTTCACTTTATATCAGGCTCCATAACACTGCCCTCTCACTGATTATTTTTATTTAAGACTATTCCCTCTCGCTTACATCATCAGGCAACTTTGTGTCAGCATTTGAAAACTGAGCATTTAAATGGGAACTCCCTATACAGGGAATCCCTCTGCTTATGTAAAGTCAACACTCAAAATATCAACAAATGTTCCAACTCTGCCAAAGCCTGTAAGAATAATAAGCTATTTAAGACTTGACACCAATAAACCACCAAAGCATGGCCTCAGGGCCAAAAAACTATGTGAACAATGATAAATTTTTTTTTCTTTAAATCTAAAGACACTTTTCTCATACATCCTGTACCTAGGCACAAATTTGTTTTTTATGAGGAAGGCACAGCTATTTCTGTCTTTTATACAACATGCAATTCTGAAATGTTAATGATTTTTCCCATGGTTCATATGACAGCTGATTCCGTCCTTCCCCCAACAACAGACAAACATGGCTGCAGTCTCAGTCACAGTCACTGTAACACAACTGGTATAACAAAAAGTCCAGATCGTTGGTCGGGGGTTAGTAAAAGGTCAAATGTTTTGGAAAAGCTGGGCAAGGGTGAAAAGAAATGTAGAGAGAGATATAATATCTGCTCTGTGATCAAAAGAGGCCTATTCATAGCATAGACTGGCATCACCAACTTGTCCAGAATGCAGTTCCATTTCCGTCCGTCTCTGGTGGGACTCGATAAAAAAAGATCATCATAAGCTTCCAAATATCTTTCGTGTCCATGTAGGCTCTGTTGCTGTGCTTCTTTTTCATTTGGACACTCTTCAACCAATTCTATAATTATTATGAAATGAGGAACTCAGGATTACTGTTACAGTAAAAACAGATATGCAAACACACTGTGCATATTTCTCATGGGTATATAGATAAAAGTAACACCAGTAATAATTTGTCCTAGTGTAACCTTTTCAAAACATGTCTGACCAAAGCACATAAAAATACCCCAGGTCTAAAAAAAGCTTCAGAGCATCTCACCTACTACACCAGACAAATATATGTATACACACACACACACACACACACACACACACACACACAAACAAACACACACACACATGTTCCCATAGTTATTTCACTTACCTCGACATATTCCTGTGCCCAACATCACATCATTGCCGTAATTACATTCCAAACCCTTATGGTGGTCACATGGCTTGAGAGTATTGCAGTCCTGGTTAAGTTGGGCGGCACACACTTTACAGCACCCGCAACCATCAAACACCAAACTGACGCCAATGGGGCACATTGGGGGAATAGCAGGACATTTACACACAGCTGGGCAGCTGGCATCAACCTGGGAGTTGGAATCAAATCACTGTTGGATTGTGGATTGAAGAAACATTAGGTAAAATGGTGATAGGGTGAAAACTGAGAACGGAAGAGGAAAAGTCTAATTATGTGAATGAATATCGAAGCTTTAGGAAAGATCTAGATTCCTGTTTCCACATTTCCCATAATCAGTAGCTTTCAATGAGCCTCGTGCAAGCAAGAGTTGAGGTGATTTGGAAAAATGGAAGAAAAAAAAAGCAAGCAGATTAGAATTTTTTAAAAATTATTATTAAATAAATAAATAAATAAATAGGCCTCTGGAGGACTGGACAGGAAATTTCATGTAGACCAACTATCAGCAAGAGGAAAAAAATCATTTACATTTTGTTTTATATGAGTATATGAGTGTGCACGGGGTGGAAGATATAGCCTTTGGAGTCTGTACTTCTTTAGACACAATAAAGGCAAAATGAAAAGGCTTATCATATCATGAGATCTAATCTGCACTGGGACTTTTGTTAATCATTAAAGATTTAGAAATCTAAGATATTAGGTAGTAAATAAAAACATGTGTATAGTCCTGGTAATTACTACCCACTTTATATTTTTATTTTATATGATAATTAAGAAAACTTACCATCCATGTTGATGCCAAAGTTAAAAGAGCCACATAAGTCAACTTCTTCATTACTGCAAACCTCAAGTTCACACAATGACAACAATCATCCAGATATGAAATGTTGCCCCAAGAGGCTCTATTAAAAGTATAAATAGCCAAAGAATGCAAGGTACATATTTAAACAACTCCGCAGGGAAAACAACAGAATCAAAAGAAATAACACATCAAACCAAATAAACCCCAGGAGTCCCGATAATCCTTTGAATTTGTCTGCGTAAATCTCGGATCATCCCTGCGTTAGAGCTCTGACTATATTTATGCCAACCGCGTGTGGCCGGTTTAAGCCCCGCCCACCCCATATATCCGGCCAATTATGTTAAGGCTTCGGGCCAGTACATTCCAAAGGGGTGGGGTGTAATTCTGTGAAGCGGTAAGGGGCGTGGCCAGGCATGAATACAGTCATTCATAAAATTATAATTAGTCTGGGCTTTGAGAAAGCCACGCAGAGTCGTGTTTATTTTTCTGGTCTGTATTAAAATATTACCCACCGCTTTTAAGTGCCTTTTCTGGTGCATTCCGACAGAACAAATCACGTCACAAAACCCAACATAAATATATTCAGCTGCCCTTATTTTTTTCTTGTGACTTTAGGAAATGAAAACAGAGTAAAAGTGCATGAGAGAGAAAGAGAGAGAGAGAGAGAGAGAGAGAGAGAGAGAGAGAGAGAGAGAGAGGGAGAGAGAGGGAGCGTGTGTGTGGGAGTGTGAGAGAGAGAGAGAGAGAGA
>JAOUQZ010000026.1:9056430-9071266 GCA_028564935.1 Neosilurus hyrtlii
ACATTTTCATATCACAGTAGGACTGATGTTACTGATGTTTCATCATTGCACTGATGTTTACTGAGGTCCTAGCTATGCACTTTATGGTCTTTTTTCTGTTATTATTATTTACTATTTATTGTACATACTGTTTTTTGTGTCTTTGTGTGCTTTTTGGTTATTACTTAAATTTTTCTTTTTCTTTTTGTCTATCTGTACGAATGAGCTCACAGACGCCCCTGGATTGGCTGGTGATCATTGTGAGTGACAGGGGAGCGTATGCCCTCCCTCTCTCCCATGAGAACTCGACCAATTAGCTCCCATGGACTCTTGGTCGCAGATGGCTGCAGCATCTGCCTGGATTCTAACTTGTGATCTCGAGGTTGATAATCACACACCTTGTCGATGCGTCCTCAGGAGTGCTACACTGCTGGGTCATTGGACTTCATGTTGTCCCTTTCCAAAAAAAATTACTCCCAAGTAAAATTAGCGTCCTGGTGGTAGGGTGCTGCCTTACTGATCCGAATGTCGGGGGTTCAAGCCCCACTATCACTGAGCTGTAACTGCTGTCCCCCCCAGTGCAGCTAACTGGGTTATCAAAGGCCAGCCATGTCTTTCACTGTCTATGGTATGAGACATGTAAAAGAACCATTGCTAACTTTTGAAAAGAGCAGGTCATTGAGTTGCTGTCAGCATGTTTCTGCCCTGCAATTGTCTGGCGAGCTGTATAGGGTGTACTCTGCCCTCAGCCACAGTCAGCTGAGATGGGTGCCAGCCTCCCCGTGACCCTAATTAGGATAAAGAGGTTCAGAAAATTAATGATGATGAACGGTTAAAAAAATGGATGGATGGATGGGTAAAATTAGCGTTTAAACCATTAGCTTTATAAGGAAGCAAAACTCATACAAGTAATTTTTTTTTGCTTCTGTGTTCCTTTAAGTCTGGTTGAAAAACTAAGGAATTGGGTGAAATTCTTCAGTCCATGTATATGTGTGTGATTAAATATTATAAATCATTCTGCATTGAGAGTTATGTGCAATGTGTTTACTCTTTCCCACAACACTGCATAGAGTCAAACCCAACTCGAAGTTATTCTTTAAAGTGTCTCCTCCCTTAAGTAAACCAGAAACTATGCACACACACACACGGAAGCACACACAGAAGTGTGAGTCATAAGAGTATCCTTTTTCAATCCTAAGATCAGGGTATGGTCTGTCTGGAGTTTCATATGTCCTCCCACCACCCAAAGACATACCAATTGGTGGACTGGAAGCTCGACATTGCCGTACTTACTATAAAAAAAACTGCTAGTACTTACTATATAGTGAGGATTGGAATATGTTCTAAAACAGCAGAGTGAAGACATTGTTGAGAAGTGAAGACATTTTTGTTAGTCCTCACTTCTTCAAAGGGCTGTTTGAGGGTCTAGGGAATTCATTATGGTAGTGAAAGATTCCACAAAGATAGAAGTACAGAATTTTGTGTGTGTGTGCGCGCATGTGTGTGTGTGCATACATTGTGTCATGCAGTGAACTGGTGCCCCATCCAGCATTCGCATGACAGACTTTGGACAGTTCCTAAAGCAGTTACGGACGATGATTCTTCCCGTTCACCTTCGGTAGAAATGGATTCCATCCGTCCTTCAGAATTGTTAGTGCAATAACTTTGGAAGGATATGACATCGGATCACCAAATTTGGTGGACGGGTCCCCCACAGGAAGATCCCAGTTGGGATTGTATATGGGTGACCTTGACCTTGTTTCAAGGTCACAACAGTCACCTTATTGAATTTTTGTATAGTTTACTTTCAAGGCTTGTTAGGGAGATAACTTTGAAAGGAAATGACATAGGATGACTAAATTTGGTGGATGGGTTCTCCACAGGAACGTCTCAGTTAGAAGCGTATATGGGTGCCCTTGACCTTGTCTCAAGGTTGTGGCAGACAAGTTAGTGAATTTTTCTTTATTGGGCTTGTCAATGCTGGGTAATGTGATAACTTTAAGAGGAAATGACACTGGATCTGTTGTATGGGGTTGCCCTCAGGAAGGTCTTGAATGGGACTATATATGGGTCACCTTGACCTTGTTTTAAGGTCACAGCAGCCAACTTAGGGAATTTCTTAGCTCCTGCCATCACCAAAGGTGGGTGGAGTGCGAGATATAGTTAACTTAGTGAATCTTTTAGCTTCTGCCACCTTCAAAGGTTCTGTTCGTCCATCCGTCCATCCAGACAACTAGTAAGCATGAGAACTTTGGGGGGAAATGACGGAATTACCAAATTTTGTTTATGGGTTCCCCCTTAGCCCTGTGGTCTATTTTTCTTATTGGTGTAGCCTGTCTATTTTTTACATTTCAGTAAGAAATTTTAGTGGCTAATATATGTACTGTATAATTGATAAATACCATGTTTTCTGAAGTCAGAGTGAAACTGTATGTGAAACCTACGTTGCCTGGTGCTTAAAGGATTGCTAGGGTGTTACAACTGTTGTTAGGCTCATGATATAATTTTTATATCTCTTTAAAAAAATCTCAGAAATGTTATTAATTTTATATTTACTACTCCAATAGACATTTTTTCAGCTCTGGCTCGCTACTCACTTTCTGAAAAATACTGCATACATAAACTAAGGCCAATGTTTCTGCAAGCATGACTCTGCACTTTACAGTGCTCAAGGCTGTTTCGTTGCTTCCTTTAATCAGCCACACCAGGTTTCCTTCCTGCTGCTTAGAGAAGCTGTGGGCAAGATATGCTCTTTCATCTGAAATCAGTCCTTTCTTTGGAAATTATTCAGTTCTGGTTTGATTAAAAGCTGGTGAAATGGGTGCAAAACAAAAATGCACATGCTGGTGTGTTATGGCCACTTATGTATAACATTGAGATCATTATGAATGAATATGATTGCTAATAGCTTCACTGTGGTGTATTAGCCTGTAACAAATTAAAAATCTGACATAACACATACTACTCCAAAGAACAGAATACAGCATGCAGTTTATGCTCTACCGTTCATATTCCCAACACACTTGATATTACTGATCATTTATTATCAAGCCCTAAGAATATTTGTTTAGTTTGTGTGTTTTTGCCTCATACGTCTCAAAGAAAGAGAACAGCAGCACATTACACTGATGAAGCTTTAGCGATATTCACACACACTGAATATGTTAAATAATTCATTGCCCTCAAGACCAATTTCCCTTCTGTGTATTGATTATGTTAGTGATTCTGCACACAACATATGAACCGACTAGCTAGTATTTATTTTACTGCCAAGAAGCACTAAAGTGCTCTGACCAGACAGCTTGGACAGCTTCCTATATGTCTCTGAAACTGTTTCATTTTGGCACGTAGATTGATTAAATCCAGCCATGCCTCTGTGTAAGATCAGGTCTGCATAGTCACTCTTGTCCTCACAGCATTTCTCTTTCAGCATTTGACTGAGTTTATTGATTTAGAATAACTTGTGTAGGATTTTGCACCCCAAAATAAAATAGGGATCATTGTTGTTTACTTTGTTTAAGGGTCTCAGGCACAGAAAATGCATTAAAAAATAGCAATGTACTTTTAGCCTGTGGTTATTAATATTTTCATGTAATATGCAGTAAAATGGCTGAAAAATGGCTGAAAAGGCATAACACAAGCTACGTCATCATTAAAAGACTCTTGTGCTCAGTGGGTATAAGCTAACGTCTTTGGTCTATTCACAATACCCATGATTTACCCTAATTGAACCTAAAATGAATTATGGAAGACTCATTAAGCAGAGTTAATATAGTTGACAGAGAGGATTCACCAATTTCTGAGATGGATTCAGAAACAAGACAGATGAATAAGGCGTAAGGAACTCATATCAACAATCCGATGGTGTTGGGGCTTTGCTTATGTGAATTAATTTCTGGCAGTGCTACTACAAATATCACATGTGGCTTTTTATTAGATGTTTTATTCCAACCTCAGGCTGGCATTGTACTACAAAATCAAGGGTCACATGAAGATATTACTATTATTCATTATTTATCATATCAATACGGGGGAGTGTATACATGCAAATATAAAAGCCCCAACGTCACCAGACATCCATACCATACGAAAAAGGACCAGATCCAAGTCCAATATTGCTTATTATTTTTAATGATAATAATAATAATTATAAGAAGAAGAAGAAGATTCCTGGGATAGATATCATCAGCATCAGACAACTAGGTAACATTTAAGTTACTTACTCTCATTTTCTATCTCACTGGGCGTCAGTCTCCTCCATCCTTTCAAATTAAACTCAGAACACAGCCTGTCACAAAAACCTTTTTCCGAGAAATGGCCACCACTCTCCATGTTCATTTCATTCCACCCAAGTGAGCATCAATCAAAGCATGCTAACACCATCTTTTGAGGTGCTGCTGCAACAATACATCTTGTAGACATTTTTTTTCCTCATATGGCTAATATATTGGTTATATATTGATATATTGGTTAATATTATTTTCCTCCACATATGTGCCTACACGGATGTAGGCGAATATCAAAATGTGTCCATAGACAGGCAAGAACCATTTGATTTTCATAAAAGAGCAGAGAAGTGGTTTGTATTTGAAATGAATGCTTCTGCTGAATTGTGCACACATTACCAGGTTAACATGATGTTTAAAACTTTTATACCAATGCATTATTTATGACAGAATGAGCTCATAGTCTGTGCTACCATTCATTACCAAGCAAAGACAGACCGAGACCACACCTCCTACACTGAGACAGACAGAGACCAAGCCTCCTGCACTAAAACAGACAGAGGAAATGGAAGATGCCTCCTACAATGAGATAGAGGCCACGCCTCCTACGCTGAGACAGACAGAGTCCTCACCACCTACACTGAGACAGACAGAGACTATGCCTCCTTCAGGGAGACAGACAGAGGCCATGCCTCCAAACTGGGACAGACGGGCCACTCGGCCACGCCTCCTACACTGAGACAGACCGAGACCACCCCTCATACATTGGGACAGACAGAGACCACGCCTCCTACACTTACCCAGAGAGGCCAAGCCTCCCACACTGAGCAACACACAGACCACACCTCCTCCACTGGGACAGATGGGCCACACCGCCTACATTGGGACAGACAGAGGCGACACTGCCTTTATTTGGCCTAACAGTGGAGAATGCAAGAAAGAAGAGGGGAAACTAAAAGCTATTTATAAAGGCAGTGGTCTAGTAATAAAGGAGCTGGGTGTCTACCACCAGATTAATCAACTGAAAAAATTAACATACTTAACAGAATTTGAAACTGCAGAGTATGATGCTGTTTCCATGTTTTCCATTCCAAAAAAATGTGGATGTTATAGTCCATCATTCTCACTTACCCATATCTGAAGTTTAATGCGTTTCTCATTGCGGTACACAGTTTTGACTTTGAAGTCAATGCCAACAGTGCTGACGAAGGCTGGGGTGAACGAATCATCTGCATAGCGGAACAGGAAGCTGGTCTTTCCTACGCTGCTGTTACCAATGATAAGGAGTTTAAACATGTAGTCAAAGTTCTGGTCCGCCGCATCTTTCTGCACCTGTGTCTGCTGCCGTGGGTCACTCACTGACGCCATCTAGAAGAACAGAGGTTAATGGATGTAGGAAATCAAATATCAGCAACCTAATAGAAGTCTGATACCTTTGTAGATTTGAGGCAGTTTTACTATTATTAATGTCCCCTGCCTGTATTAATGATTAAAACGTACTGTACGTTCTCCTCTAACTTAAGAAAATGTATATTTACAGCCAAAAATCTGAAAAAGTTTGAATGGTATGTTCAAAGTCAAACTAAAAATAATGATTTGTGGACATTATTCGCAATATATCCATATTGCCCTCATGGTGGCCTAATGACTTAATGTACCATAGATGGTAAAATGTCCAAAGCCCTGTCCCTCTTTCTTTAAGAAACATTGTTTTCTAACAATTTGATCATGTTCCCTTGCATCTGTAGACACTCGACTTTAACTGGATACTGTTTTTGTACCAAATCATGATTAACATCACAAGGTAACAGCCACTGATATAAGATGTGGGCTCGGGGATTTCAAGTGTTCCCGAAATACTTGACTTTTATTTTTCACATTTTGCACACGGCATTTCATGTCAAGCTCCTTCTTACCCTGAAAATCCGAAGTGCAAGTATTTTCCTTCAGTGAAGACGGTAATGGCTGTATTTCTTTTTCCTCATCCATGTCAAAGCTAGGCTGAAAGCTAACGTGTTTCCCGATAATAAGACACTGTCTTTTTTTCCTGTTCAAAAAAACACCAAAGGGCTTATTTTGGGGGTAGGTCTTATTTTAATTAACATTAACAGCAATTTCAATTAACAGGGAAGTGTGAACACAAAAGATAATAGGCAGAAGATAATACCGGTAAATAAAATGATGACCGTTATGCTCCCCCAGTCCTGCTTTTATCCCCATCATACCCCTCAGTCGTGTTTTACAACACTTTACTTACTGTTTTTTTTTTAACTTCCTCTTTTTCTATCTCTCCTCCGCCGCGCTGCTGTAAATGGCGCTGATGCATTCACAGAAAATGAGGGGAGGAAACGAACAAAATATGGATTTAGCTAGGTCTTATTTTCGGAATACGGCTTATTTTGGACCGTTCCGCAGAAGAAAAGGGTGGGTCTTATTATTGGGGAAACACGGTACTTCTGGAGCCGCCACATACTGGAACAATTCACGATGGAGGCCGTGTGTGGACAAACGGTACGCGCTGTGATTAAGGTTGGAAATGCTCGAAAACACGTGATCTTAAAAATTGATTCTTGAAAATTTGAATCGATTCATAATGCTAATAAAAAAGAATTGCGATTCAGACGTGAATCGATTTTTTTCTGGCACCCCTACTAATGGGTCGTGGGGAGGCTGGCACCCATCTCAGCCTGACGGCAGAGTATACCCTGCCATCGTAGGGCAGAAACATTCTGACAGAAAGGCAGCCTACTCTTTACAAAAGTCAGCAATGGTTCTTTTACATGCCTCTCACCACAGACAGTGAGAGACATGGCCGGCCTTTGATAACCCAGCTGCACTGGGGAGACCTCAGTGATAACTCAGTGACAGTGGGCCTTGGAAATGAAATGAAATCCAAACTTAATAAGAGCTTGCTCACATCATATATGCCTTTGCACATCAAAAATATTATTGTTATAACAAACTTTTTCATGTAGAAAAAAGAGTAATAAATCCACACACAGAGGGTGACACTGTACTGCAAAAAGTGTTACATGATTCAAATGTATGCAACAGTAAATATGGAAGTCATTTGCATATGAATGGCTGGATGTACTATTTGTTCCTATAAATAACAGGTTGCTTGTCTGACTTATGTAAGCGTATACTTGTATTATGTGTAGATGTGTGGAGCTTTATTTCATCTGATCATCTGATTTGTTAGTTTAATATCTGTATACTGTTATTATTGCCTGCCCTGCGATGGCCTGGCGAGCTGTCCAGGGTGTACTCTGCCCTCGCCCAGAGTCTGCTGAGATGGGCGCCATACGCGGTTCAGAAAATTAATTAATTAATGCATGTTATTATTGCCATTATCGTTCCTTTATAAACTGATGAATTCACGTCCTGTTCCCATGATTTCGTACACACGTGAGAGTGAAACTGTTGTCTTTTCAAACTGGCTAATGTAAACAATCAAAAGGATATTTACATGTTGCCACCTTGAGAATGTAAGTAAAAACCACCTGATGATGAAAATATACATGTGTTCAATTATCTGTAACAGGAGAGTTTGGAAGGCTTGCCTTTAATTTCCCTTTAAGGTCAATACGTGCAGATAGTATGTATGTCATTAGACACCCATTAGGGGGAGACATTTCATTATACTTGTGGCAAGTTATAAGAAAAACCTGCAGTCTAAGGCAGATTTTTCAGCTTAGATCAATGCACTTATCACTGTAATCCATTTGTGCCTGGCAGAGGTACCTTGCACTACTTGAGTGCTCCTCTAATTTTATTTGCATTCCCCATACAAACCCAGCTTTGCAGTCTTGCATCCTTACTATCATAATAGTTTTAAATTAATGATGCATGCTGACAAACAGTTGGCGACAATCACGCCATGCTACTGATCACAGTGGGAGAAGGGAACATCTGTGATAAGTACATAACCGTCCTCATCAAGCAGCTGCCATTTGTATCAACAAATCATCTTTTTTTTTTAACTTAATCTGTTAATTGTGTCTTCTTTAGTGCTCTTCTTTAATAATCCAGTCCTGGAGACATACAATTTATATCCACTACATGTGTATGAAAGGTATGACTATAAAAATGTTCTGCACTTGTCTTAACTTGACATAAGCCAAGCAGTGCTTCAGTTCTCTTTCTTTCTACTAATCTTTTGTTTCACTCCTCTTTTCCCTCTCTCTCCTCTGTATCTTCTCCATCTTTTTGTCTTTTTTCCTCCCCTACTCTCACTTGCTTTAAACCATGTAATCAGAGATGCTTACTTTGATTACCCCCCCCCCACCACCACCACCACCCGTTTGGACGTGTTTCTCTGAACAGCAAATCAGCACAAACCATCAGGACCACAAAGAGCACGCAGCTCACGCACTGTCAGCAGACACACCCATCATGCCTTCATCCAAAATGCCAAATTCAGAGATTTGTAGGAAAAAAATGCATGATTTCCCTGACTTGACAAGTTTTTCTTAGGAAATCTAAAACCCTTCCACGTATACTACATATATCAAGATTAATTCATTTTAATAACTTGTTTATATAAGGGAATAAAAATGAGGTGTCTAAACACGCAGTCTTAGTTTCGACAGGTTTAGAGAACATTTTAATAACACAACAATATCATTCATTCATTTTCTGAACCGCTTAATCCTAATTAGGGTCGCGGGGAGGCTGGTGCCCATCTCAGCCGACTCTGGGCGAGGGCACAACAATATATTTAGTTGTTTATTTATTTCACCTCATTAACGATGACGTCACATCACGTGACCCGAGAATTACATGCCTCTTGTCCTCTGTATTACTCTGTCCCAGAAAAAATGTCTTACATTTTTCCTTTTTTGAGATATAAGATTTTTAAAGAATAACACAGGGTTCCCATGTGTACATACGCACACTAGAAGGATGGAGGAATGGAGCGGCGTACGCTGCAGGTTTTATTTAGGAAAACAAATTCATATCTCGCCCAGCGATGGCCTGGTGAGCCGTCCATGGTGTACTCTGCCCTCACCTGCAGTCGGCTGAGATTGGTGCCAGCCTCCCCGCAACCCTAATTAGAAATAAGCAGTTCAGAAAATGAATGAATAAAATTCATATCTCAGGAAGGGAACCACCTATTGCAACCAAACTCAGGCACATTCATCTGTGGGAAGATAGTAGTTCAAAGCCATAATCGTTTGGCCTGGAGAGTACAATTACATAAGGAAAATTATTGAAAATGTCTTAACATTCCAAAAGCAACTTGTTGGTTTGACACACGGTGCTGGAGCTCCACTATCACCACCTATTAAACAACTATCCAACACCTTGCAAAAACTCCCCATCAACATAATCACTGGCCCAATAAATACCTCTGCAATGCCATTATCACCAGCCCAATGGCTTTTACAGCAGTCCAACCTCTTTATCACCAGCCTAAATGGCTTAAACACCAGCCTGATACCTTTAATATCTCACCAATACCTTGTGACCGGCTCAATGCCTTTAATGCCTTCCCAACATTTTTAGCACTGGCCCAACACTTAACACTGACTAAAGAGCTGTACATTAATAACACCTGCCTAACACCTTTAACTCCTGACAAAAGCCACAACTTCTGTGCACTTTCACATCGCATCGATAGCTAAATAAAACACTCAAACTTCTACAATGTTCAGTTTCTTCATCTGCCAACATCTGCCCAAGACTCAAGACCTGTTCAAGGGCTTCAGTTCTGGTCCAACACTAGAAGATCTTTCCCACACCTCAAGATAACACAATGGTTAATTTTAGTAATCTGAAAAGAAGCCATCTATATGTATATAAATAGTAGCCTGAGGGAGTCACCAGGATCTGACACACCTTGCAGAAAGAGTTTTTTTTCTGGCTGAATAAACTGAATAGCTGGTTACTTTGTAGTTGCCATCTGAAATGGAATATTGTTATATCAATTAAAAAAAAAAGTGTACATTTTTCAAAATTCTAAAAAGGATTGTAGCGTTGTGTAAACCCCCCACCCTTTCCCCAGTCTGGAAATATAGAAGAGCTGACAGGACTGAGCTGTTTGGCATAGATTTAATTGCTGTGGATCTGAGGAACACATACCCACCACTTGCCCACCAATTTTCGAAGACATAGTTTGAAATAAAGACAGATCGATAAGGAAAATTTAAAAAATGTGTTCTTCAGGTAGTCAATCAAATCCTTAAGGTAGGTGTGTGGTAATGGTATTTCTATCTCGATGTGAACTAAAGGTCACCCACAAAGACAGTTATACATTCACTCTTTTGCCAAACTGTTAAATCCTACTAGGGATTTCGCGGAGTCCATGCAGGCTGATTCTGGGCGAAAGCGGGGTACACCCTGAACAGCTCTCCAGTCCATCGCAGGGCCAACACACAAAACCTAGGGGCCATTTGGTATGGCCAGTTAGTTTCATGTTTTTGGACTGCAGGAGAAAACCGGAGCACCCAGAGGGAACCCATGTAAGCATGAGGAGAACATACAAACTCCACACAGAAACGCTCTCGACAAGCACAGGACTGGAATCCGGGACCTTCTTGCTGTAAGGGGAGGCACCTTAGTTATACAGTATCTGATGATTAAAAGTGCACTTGACTGTTTTACACATGAAGATTGAAAGATGTTTCTTTCTCACTCTCTCTGTCTGTCTCTCTGTCTGTCTCAAGCATATTTGATTCATAAATAAAATAACTAAATGGTTTAGTGTTAGAGGTTGGAATGTTATTTATTTGACATAAGACACGTCAGTGTAGTGCTGAGCAAGACATCACATATCACTCGATTATGATTGCACTTCCTGAATATATATAAAAATATTAAACACAAAAGATTTGTTAAATAAATCCATTTTTTTACAGCTTTGGGGAAGAAGTTAGAGGAGGGGAGCTGTGTGTGTGTGTGTGTGTGTGTGTGTGTGTGTGTGTGTGTGTGTGTGTGTGTGTGTGTTAATGACTGACATTAGACAGAACCCACAGTCTTGGAGTGCTCCACACCCTTAATGGATCAAACATACAAGGATTAACAATAAAACTTACACAACTGGATACCATTTCAAGGTTTAAGGAGATTTTAAATGATATAAGTCATGCCACTGATTAATATCAAGATGAATTTAGAAATATAATGAAATGAATAATTATAGCTCTATAATCCCTGAAGCTCAAGCTCTCTCTCTCTCTCTCTCTCTCTCTCTCTCAGTTTTCAGTTTAATAATATCTATTAGCATGTACAGTATTGCCAAAGCGTTTCAAGAAACGTGAACATTTTTTAAACATTGGTCAGTGACATTAACAATAAGAACTAATTAATTCGAAAATTAGGGGGAGAGGGAGGGGAAAAAAGTAAAGAGGGGGAAAAAAATGATAATAATAAATATAAATAATAATAATATTAATAGGGTAAAGAATATATATAAAACAAGAGTAAATAAATAAAATGAAATAAATTAAACAAATAAATAAATATAGTACTAACAAATAAATAAAAAAATATTTTAAAATTATTGAAAAAATGAAAAATTACTCTCTCACACTCTGTCTCTGGATCTCTCTCTGGGTCTCTTTGTCTCTCTCTCTCTGGGTGTCTCTCTCTGTCTCTTTCTCACTCTGTCTGTCTCTGGGTCTCTCTGTCTCTTTTTCACTCTCTCTCTGTCTGTCTCTGGGTCTATCTCTCTCTCGGTCTCTTTCTCTCTCTCTGGCTGTCTCTTTCTCTTTCTTTCCCTCTGTCTGTCTCTGGGTCTCTCTCTGTCTCTTTCTCACTCTCTCTCTCTGTCTCTTTCTTACTCTCTCTCTGTCTGTCTCTGGGTCTATCTCTCTCTCTCTCACTCTGTTTCTTTCTCAATCTCTCTGTTTGTCTCTGTTTCTTTCTCACTCTCTCTGTCTGTCTCTGGGTCTCTCTCTGTCTCTTTCTCACTCTCTCTCTGGGTCTCTCTCTGTCTCTTTCTTACTCTCTCTCTGTCTGTCTCTGGGTCTATCTCTCGCTCGGTCTCTTTCTCTCTGTCTCTGGGTCTCTCTCTCACTCTCTGTTTCTTTCTCAATCTCTCTGTCTGTCTATGGGTCTCTCTCTCTCTGTCTCTTTCTCTCTCTTTCCCTCTGTCTGTCTCTGGGTCTCTCTCTCACTCTCTGTTTCTTTCTCAATCTCTCTGTCTGTCTCTGGCTCTCTCTCTGTCTGTCTGTTTCTTTCTCACTCTCTGTCTGTCTCTGGGTCTCTCTCTCTCTGTCTGTTTCTTTCTCACTCTCTCTGTATGTCTCTGGGTCTCTCTCTCTCTGTTTCTTTCTCTGTCTGTCTCTCTCAGGACTCAACAGGCGCTCCAGCAGCAGCTTCCATATGGAGCATCAGGATACAACTCCTCCTAACTGCAAACACGGGTTTATTTAAAGAAACAAATCAATCTTATACCAACTTCACCTCACCTCGTACCGTCACTCTCAGCTCAGTTTATTCCAAAGAAAAGTTTTTCTTCCTTCCGTCGTCTTGGAGGATTTGCGCTCCTTGGGTTTTTCTTCTTCAGCTCTTTCTGCTGTCAGTCCTTTTTACTGCGACTCCATTAAACACGGATCTGGTTTTAATATTACAATAAACCGGAGCTGATCTCGAAAATCGGTGTCTTTATTCGCCTTTACCTTTTCCACAGTTTATCCTTCCACCTCCTGACGCACAGTGATGGCCGTTCCCAGATCAGCTGGTAGACTATTCAGGGTTGCCAGATACTACAGTCATTCTAACAGCACCCAACTTTCCTTTCTTCTCTCCAAATCTGTTTTATTAACACTGTATAAATAGATTTAAAACTAGAAAGTGCAACATTTGTGTGTGTGTGTGTGTCGTCGCAAATCTTTGGAAGTCATGTAGGTATTTATTAAGTTTTAAATATTACTGATCTGGCAACGCGGACCCTACATAGTGTGTCGCTTCAGCCAATCAAAAGGGAGACTTAGGTGCGCGAGCGCAGCGTCATACTTAAGTTCATTCATAAATCGCAGTATATTTAAAAATATACAGCAATATGTTTGCATTTTCATACATCAACCTATTTAAGGATTAATGCCACTTAACCTGCTCTGATCTACACTATATGGCCAAAAGTATGTGAACAACTGACCTTTGCACCCATCAGTGGTTCTTCTCCAGACTCTTTTATAGGATGTCTATGTATGCTGTAATATTACTATTTCATTTCTCTGGGTCTGAAACAACCTAAACTGGTTTCAGCATAACAGCACATCATGTGCAAAAAGCAAGTCCATGAAGACGTGGATTGCCATGATTGGAACAATAGGACCCGAGCGTCCTGCACAGATCCCTTATCTCAACCCCACTGAACACTTTGATGGACCCAAGATCATCTCACCAAACATCACAAAAGCTCTTATAGCTGAATGGACACAGATTCCCAACAGCCACGCTCCAAATACCTTCCCAGAACAGAGGAGTTTATTATAAGAGCAAAATGGTAATATATATGGGTGTGACGGTCAGGTGTCCATAAACATTTGGTCAGAATGTAGTTAATATAATGTATGTAATATAAAGTTTTTTTACATTTTATTTTGTAATATTACTTCTACAGCACGGGTGTCAAACTCAAGGACTCATTTTATGTGGCCTGTTTTTAAAGTATATGATTATCGGACATTCTTCTCATCAACCATTACCATGAAAGTCATCGTCCATCCACTAGGAGGCGGGAAACCTATTTCAAGTGGCATTCACCGCTCAGGAAAGATAGCAAGCTGGCATGTTGCTTTCAAGCATTGTCAGAAAAGGAAAGTAAATAAAGGTAAAAAGGACAAATAAAAAAGTTAATTAAACATTTTGCCATGCAGGTTTCATGGTTGCCCTTTTTTTTTTGACTAGATTATGTGACCCTTGATGACCTCAAAATTTAGTGATGTGGCCCTCAGTGAAAATGAGTTTGACACCCGTTCTACAGTATGAGTAATAATCATAACTTATTTGCCATGTTAGTCATGTAACTTCAGTGAACCTCTAAATTTCCAATCAATTCAATATTTTCATTTCATATTTCAGACCACTTTATCCTTTATTAGAATTGCAGGAAGGTTGAAGCCCATCTCAGCTGACTCTGGGAGAAGGCAGGGTACACCCTGAACAGCTTCACAGACCATCACAGACCCAACACCATCCACATTCATATTCTCACCTAGGGGGAGATTGAGAATATCCAATTAGCCTAAAGTGCATGCCTTTGGACTGTGGGAAGAAACCGGAGCACCTGGAGCAAACCCACACAAGCACAGGAAGAACAAGCAAACTCCACACACACACACACACACACACACACACACACACACAAAAAACTGCCCTCACTGTACATGGGGCTCAAACCCAGGATTTTTTTTACTGTGAGGCGGAAGTGCTAATCAGTTAAGCTTTGCTTGTTTATTTCAGAGGCTTATCTTGGGACAGTGTCTATTTTGTTTGTTACATATTATACTGTATACCCACATATGGTCATTAGTAAATTATATACCCAAATATGGTCATTAGTAAATTATATACCCAAATATGGTCATTAGTATCTTAGGTTAAAGAGTCAAGTCAAGTCAAGTCACTTTTATTTGTATAGCGCTTTTTACAATTGACATTGTCACAAAGCAGCTTTACAT
>JAOUQZ010000026.1:9076484-9089235 GCA_028564935.1 Neosilurus hyrtlii
GATCAAAATCAATGTCAAACTGGCCAAAACATTCAATTTCAGTGGGGGTTGAATAATTTTGAACACAACTGTATGTTACATGACCTACACAATCTGAGACATCATCACCATGTGATTTTCTTTCATTCCCACCCTGGGACATCCCATCTGCAGATCTTTTATGAACTGCTTCTAATTAAAAATAACGACTAGTTGAAGTTGACTGATGGCCCCACAAAGCTTAACTGTTAATTTTAATTGGTTAAATGGAACTTTTTATGTAAATGTATCATCATACAGTACATTTTACAGAGAGACACAGAGCTTCTTCTGTTCAGCAACTTGCAGCCCTCTCCAGCCTACCTATTCTCACACAGGAGGATGTCCTGTAAAGGAGCATAGTGAGTAAATTTTTATTACACGTCATGTTGGGATCGTTTTTCTGTCACTGAGTGTAAACAGCCCATCCTTAATATCCAGTGAGAAAGCCAAGCCAAGGGGAACAAGGGTAATGAGAAGAAACCTGTCCAGAATCCATACCTCAGCAGCAGTAAGCAAGAGGAACCTCATCATCTGGCCATCAGTGGGAATCAGTCTTGCATCCGGTTATCCAGGTCTACCTGAGAAAGAGGAAATGATTATATCTTTTACACTAGGAATATGTGACAGGATGATAAGAGCCACCAGGCAGTGGATAAAGTGAGAACAGAAGCTTGTGGGCTTCAGGATAACAGGATGAAGAGTGAAGGAATATTTTTTATGCCTTCTGCATGATTGAAAAACGCTGCAGTTTGGGAAGCTGCTGCCTGTTTAAGTGCTGTATCTTTCACATTTATAAGACTTTTCTTTTTGCCTTTTTTGCCTGTTACTTTTAAGATAAGAACGAATTAATGTCCAATTTGAGCTGAGGTCAGACTGATAGCTGTCAGCTATCATGGAATATTTTGTAAGAATATTTTTGCTTTGATAGGAAAATAATCAAAAAGACACTTGTGTCTTGGCACATCCTGAAATGTTTTATGCCCCTTATATTGTTAGACTGCAAAAATGTTCTTAAAATTTTCTCATACAACCTTCTAAGAAAAAAAAGGGATAATCTCAAAAATAAATAAAATGTTATCGCAGTGTTAAATGTAATGCAAAAATGTTTGCAAGAAATTTGAACACTCAGAGGTTATCGATCGTTTGTTCGTTTATTTGTTTCAAGTATGCAACATAAAACAGCAGAGACAGTGATAGTGGAACATTAAAAAAAAAAAAAATGAAAAACAAAAATTTTAAAACAAAATATCACAAAGCAAAGTTACAGCTTATGTGCATACCCGAAAAAGAGTGGGAAGAAAACTTATTTAATCCTACCCCTTCTCCAGAATCACTGATGAGATATCATCGTTCTCTTAGCCATGTAAAAATACTACTACTAACAATAATATTCAAATTAAATCCAAACAATATTACATCATTTACAAAACAAATATCAGTAACACCACATTTGCTCAAACACCCTCATCCTTATAACATGCCAACGTGCTTATAACGAGCGCTGCACCTCATGAGAAGCAAGGAGGTTCTGGGTTTGAAGCTCAGCAAAGAGCCTTGCTGCGTGGAGTTTGCTACGTGTAGTTTGCTAAGATTGAGTGGGTTTCCTCCATGTACTTCAGCTTCCTCCCTATAGTCCAAGGACAAGCACATTAGGTCAACTGAGTACTCTAAATTGTCTATAGGTGTAAGTGATTGTGTATGTGTGTGAGAGAGAGAGAGAGAGGGTCATGTAGTACACAGGTATCAAACCCAAGGCCTGCGTGCCGAATCCGGCCTGCGAGAGCTTTTAAAGTATATGATTATCATCCATTATTGGCATCAACTATTACCATGAAACGTAATTCATCATCCATCCACTAGGTGGCAGCAACCTATTTTTAAGTAAACAACTAGTCATTCATGACTCAGGAAAGATTACAAAAGAGGACAAATGCCTAAACAAATAATATGGCTATGCAGATTTCATGTTTGCCCTTTTTGAATAGATTTTCAGTGATTATTCGGACCTCAAAATTTATGGATGTGGCCCTCAGTGAAAATGAGCTTGATGCCCTTGCTGTAGCAGATTGGGGACCTGCTCAGGGTGTCTTGTGAAATCTGCTGGGATTGGCTCCAGCTTTCCTACAGAACCCTGATGAATAAGAGGTACACAGTAGGTGAGGGAGGGATGGATGGATGGATGGATGGAGAATCACAAGTCGCCACTAGGTGGAGATCAACATCAATCTTTCCCACCATTGTGTCCTGATACTGCAGGACATCCAGCCTCGCACAAAGATGGTCCCAATGTTTAATAGTAATGTAATAAATGGATCAATTACTGAAGCTAAATATGCTTTTGATAATCCTTATTAAGATTTGAAATAAAAGTGCGTGTGAGAGATGCATGCAGCACTTGCCACAAAAACCGGAAGTACGTAGATCTGACGTGGGTTGTGTCCAGTTTTCGTTAATTCCCGATATAACTTTATTCCTGATGTATTTACGATTTGTGTAAATCACCTCCCAATGATCTCACACGGCATTTTGGGATGTTTAAATTACATTTCATGTAACATTTTACTAAATAATCTAATATAAAATGCGCAACAATAACAACAACATCCAAACCGGCGTTTTTCCAAGACATACTCTGCGTCCCAAATCACACATTTCAGCACTAGGTAGTACATATAAAACAGCGCTCTTCTTGTTTAAGCCTGGTCACCTAGGCGACGCTTAAACGTAGATTTTCACGCAGCCGGATACCGTCTGGTAACGCGGTCAACGGATGCGCTCGCGCTCCGAACAGAACGAACAGCCACACCTTCGGAAAAGATGATTGGTCCGTTTTGGTAATATGGGTGGGACTTAAAACGCCGCTGGGTTTGCTGATTCGCTGATCCTTAAATGTGGGCGGGGCAGGAAACTGGACGCTAGGAGCACGCCACTACAGTCCCCTAAAGGGGAGAGAGAATGGAAGAAGGCTTTGGGATGTGTCCTTAGTGACTGAGACTGAGAATTAAATAATACTAACAGTTATATTAATAATAAAAACAACAACAACAAAGAGAGACCGTGTCTGCTTTATTATAAGGACGGTTTAAGTGTTGAAACGTTTGGATATTTACTTGAATTTATCTGGAAGGAGGAGAAGTGTCGTTTGTTCTTAATAGGAGTCGATTCTTTGGCTCGTCTCAGGGTAAGTCTGTTAATTTAGCTTATAATTAACCCCGCCGGCTGTTTCCGCTGAGTGTTGTGCTATAATAAGGTAAAATAAACCTATTTGGGGGTCTGTTGAGCCACCCAGAGGCGATTGAAATCAGGACTCACGCCCTGCTGCTCCTGTTCTTCATGTGTGCTGTTATTGTCTCCTCTGCTGAATGAGAGGACAAGAACTAATGCACGTGTGGTTAACATTACATATAGCTATACAGGAAGGACAGATGTTTGTAAACATGGACAGTCCTTTTATTTAAATATCAACACGTCCCTGTCATTATATAATGATGAGTTAATAGGAAAAACCTGCATCAACATATGATTGATAACAGACTGGTATTAGGAGTGTCTTGGGCTGGACAGTGAGTGTATTAAAAGCCAGAGACAGCATTTGGTGGAGGGGTGGGGTGGTGTGGTGTGGTGTGGGGTGGGGGGTGCTTGGGGGAGAAAACACTGGAGCAGTATGTGATTAAAAAATCCCCCTTGACTCATTTGGTCTTGATCAGCTGCTTAATCAGATGCATGAGTAATCTGTGACACATTGTTGGTGGTGACATATTATATATACATCAGATGCAGGTTTTATTGTCCACTTGATGTTGGGTGTGTTCAAACTCTCCCCTGCGGACAATACAGCATACACACACACACACACACAGACAGGATACGAAATGATCTCCCTTTTTCGTTAATTCGTTCATTTTCTGAACCGCTTAATCCTAATTAGGGTCGTGGGGAGGCTGGTGCCCATCTCAGCTGACTATGGGCGAGGGCAAAGTACACCCTGGACAGCTCGCCAGGCCATCGCAGGGCAGAAACATGCTGACGGCAATGCAGCCTACTCTTGACAAAAGTCAGCAATGGTTCTCTTCCTTGCCTCTCACCATCTCCCTTTTTCCCTTACTATTAATCTAACCGCCCGCCCACTTAGATAATTATAAATGCCCCACTATGCTCAAGGCATATGTATGTATTTATAATCTTCCCATCATGCCTAGTTTGCATGTTGTATGAGTTTGAGCTCTTTCGGTTCTTTCCTCGGACAGATCTCTCCCCCAGCCTCCACCCCCGTCCTTCCTGAATTAGTTGTTCATTTAGTTCATGTTCAGGTTTCTTTTCTGCTGCATCACACCCATTTCAGCCTCATGAAAAATCTGTTAATATGCTGCTGAGCTGAACAGGGTGTGTGAGATCCTAAAATGTGCAGTGCGACACCAGGAACAGGGAACGCTGCCCCACATCCTGTAGACTACTCTAGAAGTCAAATCCTCTGTATCTAGACCTACACTTGATTTAACTTGGGTATAAAAGTGCCACGATCTTGTTATATGTATTCTATTGTTACAATCCAACTTTGATTCTATTAATGCAATCTCAGGTGACTTTATCTCTTCGGCTTCAAGTTGCCCAGTTATGTGAAGCATCAGACATTTGTGTCATGTATTTTTATTCGATAGCCCTTATCAGGTCACTCAAGCTAACTTGGTGACTGTAGGGACTAAATGTACCATTAATGTCCAAAACTAATTGTCTGTATTTGTTAAATAGCCTTTCAGATTTCAAATCAAAAGGTGTCACGAGATTTGGAACACTGAATCGAGTGGATGGAAATGGAATGTAACATGTAATCTTGTTGGTCTGAACAGATTAACATTAACGTCTTGTTTGATAACACTATTCACCTTCACCCAGTATCGGCTGAGATAGGCACCAGCCTGCCTGCAACCGTGGTAGGATTAGGTGGTTCAACAAATGAGTGAGAACTTTAGGACCTTAAAAACATGTCTGAGGTTGACCCTTGGATATATAGAGCTTTATAAATTGATGACCTTACTAGTTGACCTGTGTTGTGCGTCCTGTCCAAGTGCCAATTTTCTGCAGTAAAACTTGTCTCTGGGGCAAATAGAAAAACATGCTTGTTACTATCCAGTGCTTATGCCGGGGTTTAGTCATTTATGTCTTTCAGTCCATTAGACACTCTCATGTAAACGTTTAGCTCCATGGTATTTTTGTAATTTATAACAAAACTAGCATGGATGCTAAGTGCTAGCCAGTTACAACAGATAGCTGTAGTGAGCTTGCCTTTAAGCTTTTTGTGATCCACTGCTGGTATAAATAAAGACACATAGCATTATAAAATTGTTTGTTTAGCTTGATTTTATTGAGTTGCTCACTAGCACAGTTAAATTATGAATAAATTACGTTAAAAAATCGTATTTATGTCCGCAAGGCGGTATGTTATGGCCAGGGAAATTGCTAGGCTATAGGCACTATAATCGAAATGAAAACAGGTTTTCCACTTGAGGCTAGTAGGGCTTTAGCCTTGAGATATCCCTGGCTCACCCCAGTATGATAGTGGTATCACAGCTTTTGAAGACTGAGGAGACACTCTTTGGACAGCTGCTTACATTCCCCTTGCTTCCTTTACTTTATGCAGGGTTAGCTGGGAGATAACAGGTTGGTTTAATGCATCAGCTTTTCCTTCCTGGCAATAGACTTGTGTTTTGCTGAAAATATTTGACTTAATTTGTCATCTCTCTGACCAGTGATGTGGATCATAACTCTGCACTTCATCTCTCAGTGGTAATGAAATGCTTTTTTGGCCATTACCACAACACCGCAGTCTTCCATCGGGCAGATTCAAGGCTGTGTTGTTTGCTCGACGTTTGCGCCAGTGTGTCTCAACTGAAAGCAAACACAAGCGCAAGGTGCAGTGTTTACCCATGAGTGCCTCAAAAGAGAGACCATAGCGCTCAGTGGAGGTTACATGAGGTGAAGCAAGTCGTGCAGCGTTAAGTGCTTCACTGACAGAAATTTCCAGTATAACCCGCAGCTGAATTACACTTTGCACCCTGCTGGAATTAAAGTTGGGGAGGAAACTGAGACCATTTCTGTTTCACAAGACCCCCCCTTTCCGTGATACTCTGGTGGTGACATCCACACCAAGAGGAACAGAAAAGGGCGACAAGTAGTTTTGCTTCTCATTTAATACCAGCTGAGTCTTGTGTAGAATCGGACTAAGACCGGACAAGCGCGGGTCTCTTGGTTGAAATATTCTCTCAGTCTCTTATTTACAGTCGTCTGCTGAAGTCTGGATTGTCATGGTGTCTTGGTTTTTGAGAGGATTATGCTGCTTTTATCAAGATGTGACCGTGATGCTCCAGTCCTAATGTACACCAGAAAGCGCTCTGTCTGAAGGTGGTGGAGTCATTGAGATGTTTTATATGTCATATAAATCATATTAATCTATCTTGCCTTTGAAAAACAACAATGCTGATAAAGGATTTTAATACTAACACAATCAAGGGGAGAACAAGCAAACTCCACACAGAATCGAACCCAGGACCTTCTTGCTGTGAGGCAGACATGCTAACCACTGCCCCACCGTGTCGCATGCCAAATAAATTAATTTATTAAAAGCACATTAAGTAGACTAATAGTTTGTGGCCTATGAAATATATTGCCAAGAAAACATTAAAGGAAACTGGCTGTGAAATGTAAAAATATTCAGTTGATTCAGTTGTTGAATGAAAGGATACCTGGGTGGCTCGAATGTGTCCAGGTCAACAATATTTTCAATTAAGTTATTTAGTGTTTCCCTATAAGGAAAAATTGAAAGATGACCGGCAGAGTCCTTTACCATATATGGAGGGAGGCCTGACCTCAGGTGGGTAGGTGGTGTTACATGGGGTAACTGATTTTCCTTTAAGACAAATTTATACTATAGAAATGTTTTGTTTTTCATGTGCTATTATGACAGTAAGAGATTCACTCAGTGTTTGGTCATGTGACTAAGCATTGCATGTGATCTTAAGCCCATAACATGCCTGCATGCAGACTGCTTTTAATAAAATGTCTGTTGGAACATAGATTTTTTGCTTTATTGCTGATTAAATGTAAGTTATATGGTGTATATATTATATGGCTATTTAAAACACATGCCAAGGTTATTGTATATGGCTGGAATACAACCATACTGGCCATCAAAAAGTCGAGGAGTTATTGTATTTAAGTACATTTCAAACTTTATTATGACAATGTTGTCACATGAGTATGTACTTCTGCTTATGCAAAGGAAGCCAGTTAAGTAGGCCATCCAGCACACATTCACATACACACCGCTTAAAGAATGAGGCAGTATGACCAGCCAACCTCCCAGTGTGGGTTGAGCAATCAGATCCAAATTTGTATTTTGGACGCTTTTGACCCCTTCATACCTGCGTACATGTATAAACCTTATGTGAAGGGTGCATGTGTTTCCCTTTCGGCTTCATAAAGCTCATGAACTGAAGCTAATGTGTGTCGTTATAATGGACGAGTGTAATGATTTTACCACTATACCACTTTACAGGGCAAATTGCTGATTAGGATAATAGTTTCACCATGTGCACAGACATGTGGAAGCTGAGTATCCTGTTTTGGTTGTGATGTTGGGGAAGTCCTACCGCTTGGCACCAGCATATCTGATGAGAAAATCAGCTGCCTAAGGACTTACTAATGCTCCTCGGGGGAGATGAGAAGTGCTTTGTGTGTGTCCAAGGTCACCCTTAGTCCATTAGATGTATGCCTCTGGGGTTGTACTGTGCATTATGTGCATCATCTTTCTCAGAGTAAGTTCTCTCTCTGTTTTTGACTTCTTAATGATCTTGACTGTATGTAATATCTGAGAACTAGATGGGGACTTGGATGCTTTGATGTGACATGCTTGACACATGTGGGCCAGAGGGATACCACACAAAAGAATGAACTCCAAGGTGGTGTCATCTTACCAAAGCTCTCCTGAGGGTCTGAGATGGAGGAGTGGTGGGGTTTCAAAGAGATCTCTAGGCCAATATGAAGGACAGTCAGCAGGCAGGGTGAAATGAGAGGTGGACATTGTGGTCGTCATGCTTTGAACCATGCTTGGCCATTCAGTCTGCAAATAGTCTCCAAGTACGTAACATGTTTGCTAACCATTTGCTGATCTCACTTTGTTTTACCAAGGAGCTTTGAACATGTTCAGAATTTTGAGGAATCTTTAGTGAACATGTCTTTTCACCAAATTGTTGGCAACTACTCGCCACAGTCACCAACTGTTCTCCAAACAGTCTGCAAACATTCTTTGTGGATGGCTATTCTTTAGTAATTTACCTTACTCAGGACTGTGGCAAATTGTTGAAAAATACTTGGAGAATACTTGGCAGATATTTTGCAAACTCTGCAAATAGCTGGTGAATGTCTATAGTCATGTGACCATAATGATATATGAAGATGGCTTGGTGAGCATTTGGCAAAAACTCAGAACAATTAGCACATTTGCCAAAATGTTGCTGAGTGTTCGTAGAGATTCGCCAACTGTTCATGAAGCGTTTATCAACTACTCACCAGAATATCACCAAAGTGTTGCTAGAAAGTCGTCAACAAATTGCCGGATAGTATCTTACTGATGAATATCTGGTGAATAGTTCCACGCCATAAAAAGTGGCAAACTGCTAGTTGCTGCTTTTGCCAAATGTTCATTGCTTAGTAAGATACTTACCATATATCACTGCTGCCTCATTGCATCAAATGAATCTTCCTTAAATAAAAACAAATAATGGATATCTTGGTTTTGTGGTCTGTTACATGCTTGTACTGTCTATCTTTATTGGTGCTACATGTTTTGATATTGGCTGGTATCTCATAGCATTTAGATTGCTACTGTGTAAGCTGTGGTTGGTCTAGAAATGGTTTCCACCCATTCAATCATGCAGTTCTTTATTCTTTTCATCAATGGCCTTGGATGCCAGAGCGCTCCTGTGAATTCCTTCCATAACAGCTGCTTAACAGAAACTCGGCAAAGCAGAAGTAAGAACGACAAGGAATGAGAGAGATAACGGAGAGATAAGATAACTGAGTCAGGAATGATGAAGCAATCACTGTTGTCTTATTCAATGATCGATATATCCACAGTTGAGTACTGCAGTAACATGGCTCATCTTTTAACTTTTATTGTTGTTGAGACAGTTTATGTTTTGAATTTCACCAAAGTACGCCGAATAAACTTTCTAATGCCTTTGATCATTCAGTTTCTGATCTGGCTCTTACTTATTGTTTGGGTCAGCATACCATTTTTGTAATCAGCAAAAATACATGCTCTACTCAGATCACGGAATAGGTTTATCTTCTTATTTGGGTATTGATGAGATACACAGTGACAGGTGGCGTGTTCCATGCTGTGGCTCCTGTTAACAGCAGCCTGTGGTCAACAGCAGGTGGCTCGTGTTTGTTACCCTCTCTTGCTTTGGCGCCAGTTGACTTCAACACTCTGGCTTGTTAGTCAGGAAGTAGTTGTCTCAAAACACTTTATATTTGTGCAAGTCTATGATTAATCTAAAGCAGTAGCTTATGTCGTAGAGTGTAAAAGGTTCGGCCCTGCATGTTCCACACGGTGGATTCAAATAAACATGACCATGGTAGTACTGATGATAAGATAGCATTTGGGTTTTGTTTTTTCTTGAACTCCATCCAGACTGAGGCGCAATCCTTTGTTTGGAGAATGACCTCTTTGGTCTAGTCCTTGAAAACAATATTGTGCCTGGTATGTCCTTGGAGTTTTATTGTGTGTCTACACAAGTATTTTGTCTAATTTCAGACAAATTAAAACCCAGTTATTTTACATCAGTGACCCATGTCGATAATTATGAAGTGTTGGTTAAGAGTGCTGAGCTCTGATGAGTATTTATCCTCTAAGAAATATGTAGTTGGATTTGGGAGCCCGTGAGATTGGATACCCCTGAATTAGTGTGGGAATACACTGCTTGAGCTCAAATGAGGTCATGGTGCCAGAGCGTTATGTGCTTTTGACCACTTTGGGTCTACTTGCTGACCATCACAATACAAGCATTCTGTACCGAATGGCTTCAGTTCATTCAACAGCTGGCTGACTCTTGAATTGGTTCCAAATCACAAACTATAATACAGAATGGGGTTGGAAAGTGTGTTAAAATAGCATGCCAAATTTGTTCTCTATAAATGTTGGCATACCATTCATGCTATACTATTAAGTGTGGAAGTATATGGTTTGAGCTTGGTGTTGTGGACCCCATCCTTCTATTTATCTGTCCTTTCATCCATTTTTAGTAACCATTCTACCCTGGTAAACTTTGCCTTGTGCACACACACACACACATTCATTCTGTCTACTGGCATTTTTTTAAGGGGAATCAGAACGCCAGAGGACATGAAGATTTCCCTCATCCTCATCAAACCTTTCACTGAGCCCCATGCCCACCTGTGGATGGGAGCTGAGTCAATGTAGAAGAGACCACACCCAGGAGAGGGATGTTTCATGATGGAATAAGGGTGATCCATCAGAAGAACCTCATAAGAACTGGCAGTATCAGTTTCATCCAAGATGACAAATGGATCCAAACTACTTGAGTAGAAGATACTCAAATGTTGTTAGGGGGGAAACTTTTAAAACCATTCTGGAGCGAGCAAGTCCACCAGTAGACCGAAATGTTCTAACTCTGTAATTTTACTTGGAAAAGACTTCTCTATATAATCTTACACTTTCTCAGGCAGCCAAGTAGGTACAGAAATGCAGGCTGTGTCTTCTCATGTTTTTATTTCCAATAGGATTAAAAACAGCTGTATTGAGAGGATTTAAACAAGGGTGCTAGGAATCTCAGCTCAAACACTTCTTTGACCTCATACATGAATTCTTCACTGAAAGCATTCTTGAAGTCTTCTGTAAGGAGCATCGTGTTTTAGGTTTAGTCAACATGGTATTGATTCAGCATAAAACAGTTATTGTAATATGATCCTGATATTTTGGTATTTCTCCGACACATCAAGTTAGGTCAGCTCAAGTAATGAAAGTGTCTCTGGAGAGATAATGACTGGACAGTCAGCAGCTTCTTTAAAAACAGTGATGGATGGCTGGCTTAGCAGATAATGCTTGTTCAAAGGAGAGTAATAGGAAGAAGCTCTCAATATGATAAAGAGTTTAGGAATTTGACACTATGCAGCGACACCCAATGCTACGGTGTAGATCAGGGGTCATCCACTGGTGGTCAGGATGTAGGACCAGGAAGAGTATTTCAGTGGAACCAACCCAAGTACTTAAAATGTATAATATACAAGTACCCCTTGTATGGATCTTCAAAATAATGACTTAAGAACTCTATTCTTCTTTTTGCCTTTCAGACAACAATAAAAATAGACAGCACAGCATATTTGTGAGTTCTTTCCCACATATGTTTCCTGATTTATGGCTGTAACGTGTGCCACGTAGGATCAAACATTCATCACCAGTGAAGGAAGTTGAGTTGCATTTACCTGAAGCATCCACCACGGTAAAACCGAACGCTGGTAAAAGAGACGGTAAAACAGATTGATTTATTTTAGTTCTGGAAAGATATATTGCAGTGGCTCTCTCGTCCTCAGCCAGGGTTGACCCCTAGCAACCCCACTCATCGCACAATGACGACAGGCTTTTCTTCAGCCAGATGGAGTAGCCATTATGGTGGTTCTTTCCCCTCCCAGAGTTCAACATGTTCTCATGCAAGGAGCTGAGGAAAACAGAGACCGCTTCTCACAGCTTGTCCTTAAAATTTCTGGGCATGCTGTGAGAGGGTTCAAGTGCACACTTGGGTATGAATGTAGGCAGAAAACTTAAATCACCCCAGTGAGCTCGCTCCTCCAGTTTCTGAAACATTTCTCAATTTGTTTTCTTGTAATTTGAAACTATAGAATAAAATTTTTTGATAGGAAAATGCATAGTATACAGATTTTAATCAAAACCTTTTGACACCCCCAACACACATTTGTCCCTGAATGGCATGGATGTATCAAAATCCTGTACTTGTATGTGGTAATATGTGAATTTGAGATGTGCTTGAGATTAACTTAGAACAAGTACTGGCTCCTCCATGAAAAGCTGTCACAGATTAAAGTACGAGGTGATTCACATATCCTAGGGCACAGGTGTGAAACTCAAGGCCCGCGGGCAAAATCTGGCCCGGCATGTCCTTTTATGTGGCTCGCAAGAACTTTCAAAGAATATGATTATCATTAGGGGTGGCGTAAAAAAAATTGATTCACGTCTGCATCGTGATTCTTATTTATTAGCATTATGAATCAATGAAAATTTTCAAGAATCGATTTTTGAGGTCACGTGTTTTTGGGCATTTTCAACTTTTTTGTCAACGCATATCGTTTGTCCACACACGGCCTCCGTCGTAAATTGTTCCAGTAAGTGGCGGCTCCAGAAGTAGCGTGTTTCCCCAATAACAAGACCTACCCTTTCTTCTGCAGAACGGTCCAAAATAAGCCCTACCCCGAAAATAAGACCTAGCTAAATTCATATTTTGCTCGCACCGTCCCCTCATTTTCTGTGAATGCATCAGCGCCATTTACAGCAGTGCCGCGGAGGAGAGATAGGAAAAGAGGAAGTTAAGAAAAAAAACCCAGTAAGTAAAGTATTGTACAGCAGGACTGAGGGGTATGATGGGGATAAAAGCAGGACTGGGGGAGCATAACGCTCATCATTTTATTTACCGGTATT
>JAOUQZ010000026.1:9089335-9111507 GCA_028564935.1 Neosilurus hyrtlii
CTTTCTTATAGAAGAGTTGTTCCTGGCTTATAGAAGAATGTAGTTACTCGTGAAATTGGCTCCCTTTGTTTGTAATGTTTATGAATCAAACATCGGTTTGAATCAAGAATCGATTCGTCACCCCAAAAATCGGAATCGAATTGAATCATGAGTTGTTTGATTCTCATCTGTAATTATCGTACGTTCTTTGCGTTGTCCATTACCATAAAACCTAATTCATCATCTTTTCTCTAGGTGGCAGAGGTCTATTTCAAGGAAACAGCTGGTCATTCACGACTCAGTTTGCATGCTAGCTTGACGCTGTTAAGTGTTGTCAGAAAAAACAGGTGAATAAAGGAAAAGAGGACAAATAACTATCAAATCATTTTGCTATGAAGATTTCATGGTTGCCCTTTTTGAATAGATGTTCAGTGATTAATCTGTGATTATTTAAATTTAGTGGTGTGGCCCTCAGTGAAAAGGAGTTTGACACCCCTGTCCTAGGATAATTAAAACCACAAGATGATTTTTGTAGATATAATATTTGCCAGTCTCATAAGTGCACAGTGCCCTGCCCCATACAACACTTTTAACTATTGTGTTGTTTCCAGAACACAATGTAAAGCACATGGGGCATTAATATGAAGTACCACAGCATGTAAAATGTTGTAAAAGAAAAATGATTCAATTTATTTTCATTTTTATTAGCACTACTGTGGCATAACAAATAATTTTCCATGATGTCTAGTGCCTTTTTCTCTTTTCAAATGAAAAAACAATGTAACACTTAGTTTTTCCACACTGAAGCTCTTTAAATTGATGTGCTGGTCATGTGCTGCAACCTTCTTTCAAACCCATCTGTTGTAACCAATAATTATGGGAAGGAAAACGATGGAGCATCAACATCACTAAATGTCAAGGAGGGTCATGCTGAACATGAGAGAGAGAGAGAGAGAAAGGAGGGGGGGGGGGGAGGATTTGTGCATGCTAGGGTATTAAACTTTGACTCTGTTTCATGCTCCATTTGGATTTTAACTGAATTTTTCTTTTCCATGTTACCATGTAATAATCAGTATTGATGATTCCTTTTTAAACTCTGTTTTGTGCTAAAATAAACTGATTATTCTTTGATTATTATGTGCGTAATCAGATCCCACTGGATTTGTTTCAATGCCTGACCTCTGGTTTGCTCTTCCAAGCAGTTTATCTTCATCCACATTGTTTCCTCCTGCTATGTTTCTTTGTTTATCTATTTCTTTTCAGTTTATCTCTGTTTTCATTCCCCACATGGCCTCTTGTTCACATTTCATCTCCCAATCATGACCTTTGGAGAAAATTCATGAGAAATAGATATCCTACGAAATTTGTGCTTGGGTTGTGTTATGGGTGGTAACAGTAAGAATGGCTCCTTGCCATAAATTCAACATTTCACTCCTTAGTCTGTTTGTATAACCCTTCTGCAGTTAAAAAACTAGTTATACGTAGTTGAGTGGACACAGATCTAACTTCTTGTGAAGTTTCAACAAAATATACTGGTAAACTTTGGAACCATGGTAAGAAAAAGTACTGTGACACCAAGCATGAATAGTATAATTATATGAATATTTGTAAAACATGCTTTTTTTATGGTGTTACTGTGATGAAAAGTGCACAGTCTTTTTAATTGGGAATCCAAAGTTTACTGTTTTGTGAAAATGTCAATATGTTGGTGTAAGAATATTATGAACATGTTGATCATTCCGTTGGAAATAATTAGATGTGACCCTCGCTACCATCACTCTCCGTGAGATTATGCAGTATTCTATATTTCGGCAATGAAGTATATGCCAAATTGTAATTATTAAGTTTGAAAAGTTGAAATTATTGCCAGTATAATATTTGAAAAGGTTTAATTTTTCAAGAACATGAGCCAAATGTGGTTGATTCTTTTTTCTTTTTTTATTTCAATACATTCAGACATCACATAATGCAACTGTGTAAATAATGTGATTAAATATTACAAATTCTTACCTTAACAATTACGTGAAAATTAAGAACATTGTTTACAGTTTACATGTTTAAGAATTATTACAGGAGATATTTTTGAGTAAAGTCTTTTTTACTTAACTAGAACTTCTGTCTAGTTATCTCGTATTATCTAGTTGGCTAAAAATGTATAGCTAAATCTATATGAAAATGACTTCAGGAATCACATCAGGCTTGCTAATGTTAGCTGACTGTCTATAGTATAGCTCTAACAATGAAAGATATATGCTTTACTGACTATAAGATTCCTCTCAAATCCTGTCAAGTCAGCTTTTCAGGAAAAAACAAAATTAGAAACTATTAGAGGTATTTGGTGGTACCTAATGGGCTTTTGGTGTTCTGTAATGGCAGTTTAATAGATTGTGTTCTTTCCTTTTGTTTCTGAAGGCTTGCATAATTTTATTATGATCATCAATCCATTAAATAAGGTCATTTTGGGTTCTGGTAGAATTTAATTGTAGTAAAAAAATCCTTAATGGAAACCTACAGAAATTAAACCAATTCCCTTTTACTTAATGGAACCCCCATAGAGTAGTTCAAACCTGAACTATAATGTATTTACGATTCAAAGGAGGTTGGCTCCTTTTAACTAGCTGGGTAACATTCGCAGTGAATTTTCATATTAGATTATTATAGTTGAACCTGTTGACCTCAAATCCTTTAAGAAATACACTCATTTCATTCACTCACTGGTTTGAAGAACTGTTTAATCCTACTAGGGTCATGGGGCGGCTGGAGACCATCTCAGCTGACACTGGGTAAAGGCGGAGCACACCATGAACAACTCGCCACACCATCGTAGGGCCAACACACACATACAACCGATGTCATGTTTTTTCCTCCATAAGCCCCACCCGCACCTTTAAACCGAAATTATGTAATGTTTTACAGTGAAGCCAGAAATCATTCAAGTAAGAGTATAATACACTCACTCACTCATTTGCTGAAACGCTTACTAGGGTTGGGGGGTGGCTGAAGCCTATCTTAGTCAACACTGGATAAAGGCGGGGTACACCGTGAACAGTTCATCAGACCATCACACACATCATTTATGCTCACATTCACACATAGGGGCAATTTTAAAAAGCCAAAGTACCTAATGTGCATGTCTTTGGACTGTGGGAGGAAACCGAACTACACAAGCACAGAGAAACCATCAAACTCCACATAAGTTTATATTTATGGCATTTGGCGGACATCTTTATCCAGAGTAACATCGCATTTTTTTATACAACTGAGCAACCAACAGTTAAGGGCCTTCCTTGCTCAAGGGCCCAACATTGGCAGTATTGTAGTACTCAGGCTTGAACCCCCAACTTTCTGATCAGTAAGCCAGAGCCTTAACCACTGAGCCACCACTGCTTATATCAAAATTTCCAAGCCAGGGATTCAAAATAAGGATGTACTTGCTGTGAGGCGGACGTACTAACCACTATGCCACCGTGCTGCCCTTTAAGAAATGTATCCTCTAAGAAATACTTTAACACTAGCTGGCTAGCTTTAACAGTGAAGATTATGGACTTTCAGAAATTGGCAGGTTTGCTCATGTTAGCTGGCTGGCTTACAAATTATGTGATGATACAAACCAGATGAAAGTTTCACTAGCTTTACTGTGAGACACTATTTACCAGAGTGCACATAAATAAGGGAAGCTGATTGATTTGATTTGATACTCGTAGGAAGCTGAGGAACATTTTCTTATTCACTTTACCTGTTTCATCACATAGATTTTAGATATTAGATTTATGTGGAATTTCTACTGGTGGTGTGAAATGATCCCAGATATGAAGGAAAATATACTAGTTAAAGTATTTCTCTGGCCTTATTCATACCTTCTTGCTTCTGAAAAAGGAGGTGATTAGTTTTCTTTCACCTTACTGCAATCCAGAGACTCTAAAATATAGTGTGTGTGTGTGTGTGTGTGTGTGTGTGTGTGTGTGTGTGTGTGTGTGTGTGTGTATGTGTGTATGTGTAAATTGTTCATTCAGTGACCAACCATCTCATCAGTTTCACCGCAAACAACAACACACTTCCTTTCCATTTTGTGAGGTGGAACATATTAACAGTGTTTTTCATGAGCTTACAAGCTTGACTGGTATTTGGAAACGAGCTAATACACATCAAACAGTGGAAAATACTCCGAGTTTAGGAAAAAGTTAACAGTTAAATTGTCTATGTGTGTGATTATATATAACCTCTTAAGACCCTGTTTTCCTCATGCAGGGTCATCACATTTCCTCCCAATTATATTGTGTATATGTTCTTGTAAGATCCTTATACGAGGTCCATTGGGTAGTATGTCTTCTTCCTGTTTGAAGAGGTTTAGTAGTTTTCTGGTGGTAAGAAGCAGAAGCGTTGTGGAGAATTGACAAGACATACATTACTGGGGTTTGGGTCTTAGGATAAATTGGCAGGTTATATTAAAAAAAATTGGTCTGACCTTGAGACCCATCAGAGAAACTAAGTATGGAGTAGAAGTAAATATAAGTATGATGGTATCACCAGCAATGAGGTTTTGGTGTTAAAATAAACGTTTTATTTACTTGGTAAGGGTTGAATAAGGGTCATAAAGATAAGGTCTTTTAAAACAATAGTTTGGTACGATTTTGTGTTTTGTTGGCGCTTTGTTAGAGAACTGAACTCAGTGTGGTCCCCATCTGAATCATATATCCTAAAAATAAATGATGGAGATTACTCACCCGTGTGATGTTGATATTCACTTGTTCCAGTTATGTTTTCAGTGCAAGTTCTCATCCTTCATTTTGGAAGACAGATGTCCCTAATGTCTTCTTAAACTCTATCTAGTCAGTTCTGAATAGAATTGAAAAGAAATTTGTGTCCCCCTTTTCCTTTTTTCTGCGCCCTCTGTATTTAAGCACCTTATCCATCGTGACTCTGTGGCTGACCAAGTGTAATTACTGGTGACTATGCATCACCAACAGAAACAATCTCTTTCATGTTTATTTGCCAGTAGAGTTTAATAGACGTGTATTGCGTTAGTTTTTTCACACTTCTAAAGTAAAGGTTTCGGTAGTGCCTAAAAGCAGTGCTCCGAAAAATAAACTACTCCTGATAAAAGGTTTCAATGTGAATTTGTTTTGATGATGCCATTGATGATGTAATGTCATGTACATCACATTATGACCACCCCCTCCCCAAAGTTTTGATATTGACTAAAAGTGTTATGGTATTGAGAAGATTTCTTTAATGGAAACCCAGTATCACCACAGGGTAGCGAGATGCCATTCGCTGGATAGGTATGCACGTTATTTGTGATCATGCGCTCCCTCAATGTGATCGGGATAAAAGCCTTTCTATTCAAATGAGCAACGCATTGCACAGCAGTAATAGTATATTTTGGCAACCAAAAGAACAAATACCTATGGCATATGGCTCATAGAATTCTGTTCACGTTGTTTAAAAGGTGTATTTAATTTTAGTGAAAAAGTGTATTTAATTTTATGGCTTGAAACAAGTAAAAAAGTTTGGAGGGGAAGATAGAGTTGAGGAAGTTACCATCACTCAGATATTCATCATACAGTTCCCACGTGTACACACACGGGCAGACACAGTGTTCGCGACACAAAAAATCAGATCGATGCTGTATGCATCTCTAACATTTGGTCTATCTCTAGACCAAATGAACCAACAATTCCCACAGGTAAGCATAAAAACATGTTGTGTTTATATCCCTTTAAAACGCAACTGGTAGAATGTTTTTAGATGTTCTTTAGCACATGTGGTGATGTCTGTCGCATCTTTAATTTTTCTTTGCATGTGTTTCAATGCAAGGCACTTCAGCACTAAAAAGAACTTAAACCCATTAAAGTGTTCTAACCAGCCCCAGAGAATGTTCATTGTGTAAGTGTATAGGAAGCAACTTTTATCGTTTATAAGTAAACCTTCCCCCAGTACTACACTGTGAAATTTCTTTATTAATAAGACCTCATTTGCAGTGAGCTGACACGATAGATCAGATGTCATGTTTTTTCTTCCAAGAGCCACACACACACACACACACACACACACACACACACACACACACACACACGAAACTGAAATAATGTTAATTTACAATGAAGTCAGAAATCATTCAAGTAAGAGTCTAATACACTCACTCAGTCATTTGCTGAACTGTCTACTAGGGTTGCAGGGAGGCTGAAGCCTATCTTAGCCGACACTGGGCGAAGTCGGGGTACACCCTGAGCAGTTTGTCAGACCATTCCAGGGCCAACATACACATCATTCACACTCACACCGAAGGGCAATTTGGAATAGCCAGTTAGCCTAATGTGCATGTCTTTGGACTGTAGAAAGAAACCGGTGTACCCAGAGGAAACCCACACATGCAGAGGGAGAACATGCAAACTCTACACAGAAACACCCTAGACTAGGACTTGAACCCTGGGCTTTCTTGCTGTGGGGCGGACGTGCTAACCACTACCCCACTGTGCCACCCTGGGCTCAATACAGATTAATATGACTTTTTTTAAAAAGTTTTGACATTTGTAATAATGTGATTGCTAAAAAATAGCAGTGAACTGTGCCATTTTCTAGCGCTGATCTGTTATGTGGTGGAAGGGATAGGCGATTATTCAATTCAGACTGGGGTTACTGCACTAGCACTGTCCCAGAAATGCGTGCAGTGACCTGTTCTCTGGTAGTGTTTTGTCCTGCTAAACACAGACACACTCACAGACCAAGCTTTGAGCTGATTCTGTGATCTGAGCTTTGAACACGAGAGCTGAATCAGGTCATGAGTCACGGTTGGTCATAGTCCACATCATAACCATAAAAAAGAGGTTTGGTTCCATTCGGATGTGTTTGTAGTTCACAGAGGTGTGTTATTAACACGGAAGAGAAAGGAACACACACTTCTAAGTGACGTGACCTCATCAGTTACACATCTATCAATCTCTAGACACCCATGTGTCAGACAGAAACTCTATGACCTGACCTGTACATGGATCAGGGTCAGCACTGGTACATGCTGGCTCTCCAGGAACTTTAGGAGTCATGATACACAATGGTCACCATAATAGCCTGGACTTTAAAGCCAGATTTTCATGAAATTTCTTTCAGAGGCAGAGATTGGGACAAGAAAGACTCCATTAGATATTGGAGATGATCCGGATCAAATTTAGGGTCCAGGAATTATTTAAACGATTCTTTTACATTGTGAGTGGACAGTTTTTTACATTTAGGTTCATATGGGAGATTGCTGCGCTTGAATGGAAGTGTAGTACATCCAAACTGTGTACTTACTACTTGGTAGCATACCCATAGTACATACTACAGCAAAACATTCTTAAGAGACATTCAGGTATTCTTAGTATTTGGATACAGCCTTATATTTGGCAGTGATTTATTCTGAATTCTTCAATATTATTGTCCACGGTCTGGAAGCCACACCCATTTCCTTTCACGTCACATACTCTTCATTGGGCACCATTACTTTCTGTAAAGGTAAATGGTAAATATTTTGAGTTCATTGTCATTTATTATTAGGTGGCCATTTGTGGATGAATAAATAATTTAAATCACAGTTAGCTACCAAATTAGCTACAGTTACAAAATTGATAGTAAAACTGGAGAAGAAAATGGATCAAAGATGAGATGAGAATGAGAGTAAGACTCCACAACCCTTACTACGGCGAGGGAAAAGTTTACCAAATACTTGCTGCAGTTTCTCCCAGAACTTACAAATATACCACTAAATTATAAAAATACTCTTAGTAAACATTGACAGATTTGAAATCAACAGACCAATGTTCAAATCCCCACTTTTGTTACATACTGCAACCTACAATTTGCCAAAATTCGAAATTTTCCCTGTAATATTTTGGCCCTATCGCCCACCTTTAGCTAAATGTAATGTATTTTCATAATTGATCTGCTGTCATATGCTTACCCCACAGCCTGACCTTGATTACATAGAATAATAGCTGGCTTTCACTGCATACATTACCAATAAATCTTATTATGGGTTATTGTGTGATTCCTAATACTGCACCATGGGGGGGGGTATGGTGGGCTTATTGGGAAAGCACAAAGGGGTTGTTCTCTGTATTTGGTGTCACCGTGGGAAAATTCCATGTGCACGTCTCGCTGTAATTCCCAGCATGTGTGTATGACCCGACTGAAGCCATGGAGAAACCTAAAGCTCACACTGGATTTGCGTTCATGCTGCTTAATTGCATCCAGAGCATAGCAAAGCCTGGGGTGGAGAAGTTGACATGAGGGTATGTGTGGCTTTGAGAGTGTGTACGTGCCCATGTGTGGCTACTTGAACTAAGTACTTTATATTATTTTGCCTGAACCACACAAGAGGATAATCTGAGGCTAATTCCTGGTGATTAAGTATTCAGATTTTATAAATATTTAGATAGAAATTAAGCAGGATGAAATTTTTCCCACCATACAGTATGATGCCCAGTCCACGATTTGGTTGTATGAAACTGATGATCCCAAAATGTGCCAACTAATGTAATGTAATAATGAAATGGCGAACTACTTGGCTATGGAAGTGTGCTAATTAAAACTTCAGTCAATTATAAAGGGTATAATAATTCTCACATATGAAAGTACATGTAATCCTCAAATCATATGTAAAAGTCATCTTTATTATCTTTAACGTTTAACAGTGAGCTATGTGTGTATCAAGCAAGAGAATTTGAGATCTCAAGGTTTCTTCCTTGTGTCGTCTGAGTAAGTTTTTCCTTGCCACCATTGCCACAGTCTTATTCATTTGGTATGTGTATGGTTTATAAAGAACTGTTTAAATTCTTTATCAAATTTGTTTTTACTATGTAAAGCTGCTTTGTGACAATGTTAATTGTAAAAAGCACTATAAAAATAAAAATGAATTGAAACTTGCAGTGTTTTCACACACTTGTGTGTTCTAAAAAAAAAAAAAAATCATTATGTCATCCAGTGACATAATAGCGCTACAGAAATAGCGCTACCATGAGCTAATATGTGTAGTGCAGGAGGTGGTGGGATTTGGAACACATGGGACATGATAGTTACCTTACCAGTGTCAATTGTAACTAGGGTGGCAAAGGAGCAGAACATTTCCAGTAAATTTCTCAAAATTTTTAATAGGAACTTAGACAGGGGAATTCTGAAATTTATGGGAAATTGCTTTGAAATTTGTGGTTACTTACACAAACGGAATCATATTAACATTTTATTTTGTCCTCAGGATGTACATTGAAACATTTTAAAAAAGTTTTTTTGGAATATTTTTTACTTTACCTTTTACTTTTTTATTTGTTTTTATTTAACACAGTACAGGGTAAAAATTCAACTGAATTTGTATTAAATTTGTTTTGTTTTAACCAAGATTATGCAGCAACATGTTTTTTAAACTACATTTAAATCCCTGGTTTTAGGCTTCTTAATTTTTAGAATGCTTATTGTACTATTTAGTAATTTCTCTGCTGCAGTGCAAGCATGCTCCATGAAGCTCGACGGAAAAACAGAATTCCGTCAAAATTAATTCACTAAAATACTGGGGGGAAAATATTAATCAAGAGAAAGATCTCGCACTGGCAATGGATGTGCGTATATTTATCAAGTGGCCACCACCTGAGCTGGAAAATGAACTTAAATTTGCAATACCACCTGGATCCACTAGGGACAGGTTACTAAAGACTTCCGGTTTCGTAAAATTCCATTCAAAAATGATCAATTTCTCACATAAAATACTGAGTCGCTAGATTTTCATTCATTTATTTATTTATTTATTTTACCGCCGGTCGTTTTGGTTCATTGACTAGGTTCTGTTCTGTTCTTGTCAATTTTGTGCTGTTTCTTCTAATTGTTCCATGTACTTTCGTAACACAAATGAAAACAATTAAAGGCTATTATACACCATTTAATTCATCTGTTAGATTCACAAGTAGCATAGAATTCTACAGAATACTATGAATTGAATATATCTAATAATTATACTTATTATTTATGTGTTCAGTTAATCAATTTTATTTATTTATTATTTATTTTATTGTTTTTGTTTTTTTTTAATTAATCAAAGTTTTGTAATAAGTTAGTATTACATCTGATGCAGTTTGCCTTTTTAATGAGCTCATCATTGCTGCATGATTTATGATCGCATAAAATGCCCTTCAGAATGCCCCTCTGAGCAGTAACTTTTCAAATTATTTCTGGGGGGGTGTCCCCCAAGATCCCCCTATTGCCCAAGGTGCTGCTATGCACTATGCTGGCCCATCCCGCTGTTTCGAAGCCAGGGCCTCCAGCATCACCAAATATATTTTCAGTCAAAAAGACTTTCACCTGCTAACCCCCATGGTCATGTGGCCATATGAGTATGACAGTCTATCGAGGGGCATTTTGGATGTATCTGGGATGTCTATTGGCTTGTAAATCATCTGGTGCAAATGGTCATGTGACCTCTCAAGGAAAAGATACAGTTTTATACATGTTATACATACCTTTTTAATCGCTGGATATTTCTCACTTCTTTTTAATCTTACTACATAGTAGGAGTACTGACGTCAAACCCAGGCCTGTAAGGGTGTCTCCTGTGTCTTTGGCTGATGGGTATTACTAAGAAAAGTGCCGTCAGTTTAATACTAATGCGTTTCTCTTCTTCCACTTGACTGTTTTGATCTGCATTGATTTCCTTTATAATGTACATGTTCTATAACAACGACAGTCACGTGATGAATTTAAAGCCTTAAATTGTTTTTTATGTTGTTTATGGTGCAGAAAGAAAAGAAAAGGTCAATACACACAAGGGCATAAATACAGGCGTATTCTAAACGGTTATTGCTGGTTGTCATGGTTATGGATTCCCATGCACTTTATATACACATGGGTGATGGTGTGTAGCAGATAGCATTGCTGATTCGGTTTGTGCTGACTCATTGTGTGTGTGTGTGTGTGTGTGTGTGTGTGTGTGTGTGTGTGTGTGTTTGGGCCCTCTCTCTCAGAGCTGTGTAATGCCAAAATCAATGCAAAGCAGCTACTGGATCGACATCCAACAGCAGCTGATGCTAATGAGAGAAAAATCAACCGCACTCTCAGATTCCCCACTCCTCTCTGATCTATCTTTTCCAGGTGCTCTCGCGTGCTCTCTCTCTCTCTCTCTCTCTCTCTTTCCCTCCCTCCCTCCCTCCCTCCCTCCTGTAATTGCTGCGATCAGTGCCAAGTCAGCTTCCCCGACCTCAGTGGTCTCAGTACTGGGGATTTTACTCTGACATCATGTCCCCACACACCCCTGCTTCCTGTCCGGGTCCGTATCTTCTACCACAGCAGTATGCTCAGAGGAAATGAGCCTGTGGACGGACACACCTGGCAAAATCCCTGCCGGCAGAGTCGTACAGAAAATACAGCGTGTCTGTAAATGGTTTCTGTGGTTTTTGGAGCTTTCATGTGGTTTACAGAGTTGAGAATGAGTCTCCTCTGAACCTCATACCCTTCTCAGCATGCATGTGTCCTGTACACCATTGTTTTTTACGTTCACTCAGCAAAGCTCCGGAAATCATATAGCCAATCTTCCGAAATGCTTAATTATATGCAAAGAGGTGTAAAATTTAATAATATGTCATTGATCAAAAAACGAACTGGATTCTGGGTTCTAACTTAACGCAGACAGGTAACTCGTACACTCTACCCGCAGCATGTTTCAGTGTTATTATTCGGCATTGTGAAACATACATCTGTTCCGACTGAGGCAGCATTCAATACGCTCTTTGTAGTGTCATGACGCGTTTGAAATCATCAGTGCAGATGATGTTAAACTCATTTTCCTGGACTAGTATTAGTTAGTATCTGATGTTAGTTTGTACTTGTCCAGCTTTCCCATTGACCCCATACAAATTTGTAATAAACTGTATTCACTGTAAAAAAAAAAAAATACAATGCATTAAAAATACATTTCATCTTAATGAGTGTCTGAGAAGCGCTCATGTATTAGTGTTAATGCCTCCAGAATGTTAGCTAATTCCTTCAGCCCTTTGGCTCTGGCAATGTGTAAAATCTTTGTTCGTCTTTGTCTGGTGGTGTGTGTATGTGTGTGTGACAGAGAGAGAGAGAGAGAGAGAGAGTGTGTGTTTGTGTGTGAGAGAAAGAGAGATAATTTTCATATTGAGTCAAATTGCAAATTAAAAGAAACAATGGCTGATTCTTGCTACTAGAATTCAGGAAGGACACCTGCTGCAGTGCATTCTGGGAAACCAGGTGTAAAAGCTCTTAGCTGGGTGATGTGATCTGTTTTAGGTTATTGCATTAAATCTGCTGCCTTCAGGGCTGAAATAGAATACACAGAGACTTCAACAATAGTTTGGTAATAAATTAGATGACAGACAAAAACAGATACACTGCAGAGATATTGCTGAGCGAAGCAGCTGTAGCTCCCTCTTGAAGCAGAATTATTTTCTGGGTACTTATTAAGTGTAAAAGTAAGCGCTCACACTGGCTGTGGCATCTTTCTTTTTAAACGAGACCTCCGTATGATCATTTCAACTATTAAATTCATTTAAAAAAATCATGAGCTGGTTAGTTTGAATTTATCAGTGTGAGAGCGTTGGGTGTTAAAGTTCTCCATGCTGTTGAACTTTACACACGTTTGCTTGAACTTTATACACGCTTGCTGATATCGATCACGCCTTCTCTGTGTTCTTCTTGATTAAGAAACAAAATGGTATAGAAAGATGATTAGAATAAGAGCAATTTATATATTTGTGTCGGATTGTTGATTTCTTTAGTAAGTAGGTGTGTAGTATGGAAGATCATGTACAGCTCTTCGGTTGGTACTATGGAATAAAAGGAATTTCACAGTAATAACCAACTCGCTCATTATCCTTCACACAGATGTCGTTTTTTGACACTAGTTTTATTTTAAACTGTTTTATTTCCTCCTGAGGTTTTTGACTTCTTGGATCATATCTGCTTTAGTTTTTATTTTATTGACACAGGAATTCATTTTCTACTGACTCACCATCTTAATCCCACACAAATAATTTTGACTCTTGGTCAGGGTTGTCTTTTTAAAATTATACAAGGGACCCCTTTAAGTAGGCACTTGCATGCTTTGAGTGTCTCTTGTTTATTGTTGTATAGAGGAATAGTCATCCCAGCTACACTAGTGAAATCTTTTCTCAATTCCCATTAATAGTGTTATCAGAAGAAAATATTGCCCAAATTTTGACCAAGCACAGAATTAAATTCTCTCCACTGTAATAAAAATAATAACTTTTACCTGATAAAATTCTGAGTTGCACTTCTAATTACTAACTAACTCTTACTTTTGAAGAGGTATTTTCATGCAGTCTAAAAAGACATTTCGATCTTGTAAGCTTTATTTATAATCTAAGTGGCATTGTCAGGATCCTTTGCCTGTCAAAAATGTCTTCTCCGGAAAGTAGACATTACATGTGGAGGACGGAAGTGCTTTTTTTTTCAGATATTGTTTTTTTCTAAAGCAGCAAAGTACTGTATAGCTTGCTGAAAAATATAATTGGGATTGGATGTGAAATACTTTTTGTACAGAGTTCCACATCAGCTTGATAAGCATGTGGGTCAAAAAGTGTCTTCTCCGGAAAACCACAATGATTGTCACTGATGCTCTTGTTACTGCTGTTAATAATATATACAACTAATGTTACATGAAACCTGCTCAGATAATGTGTTTAGTGAACTTTTATTTTTAATGCTGTGAATTCTTTACAAGTGGTTCTAGATTCTATTTATTCTAGTGACCCTGTACCCGTTATACTTTCACCCAGTGTAATTTAGACACCATTAGACCTGAGGCTCTGATACTTCACACAAAATATTCCAGTCTCATAAAGTGTTGACTGTTAACAAGAAACCCCAAAAACTAGGAGTTTTATTTTTGTGCTACTGTGAACCCAAAAAGTATACCCTGATTGTGAAACAGCCCGTATACACTCCTAAAGCCGCTTATTCTCTACTCGCATTTTCTACACTATTCTTAGAAACAAAAAAGTCAGTTTACTCAATAAACTCAGACGTTTAGTCTGAATCTAGCTTTAGTCATCCTCAGATGCTAATTTTGGACTCGGCACGTGAGGTTACAAAAGAGCACATGGTGGGCAATTTGGTGAGACGTCTCTTTGTCATGCGATGCCCAACCCCCCCACCCCCATGCACGCGCGCACACACACACACACACACACTCACCGACATAGGGAGAGAAAGCCTGGCTGCCGCACAGACAGACGGCTCACGCAGTTGTGGCCCAGTACGCAGCTGTGATCTAAGTCGTCCCCCCCTTACGTAGACACGTAAACACACACACACACCCTCATACAGTCTGTTCTTTGTGTTACGGTGAACGTGTAGCTGATTTTTCGTACTTCTAATTGGCTTGGTTTTGTTTAAGTGTAGGAGTCAAATTGCATAGAAATAACAAATCTTAGGTAAAAATAATAAGCAAATGTAAAATAACTTTCCTATAGCTTAGCTGTAAACTCTGGGGGAGGAGGGTGTTGAATCATGTACACATGTACTTACTAACACAGCTGCTATAGCTCATACTTTTGATTTGTGTGTTCACGAGTGTGCTTACACAGCATTTCTGACACAAGTCTGAATCAGTGTAGACTAAAAGTAGTTGGATCTGCAGCTCTGTCCCACTTGTGTTTGATTTGTTCTAGTTCCACTCTGTACATGACGTGTCTCATCTCTCTGTCCTTTCTTGCACAGGTTTCTCTGGATCTCACCCTGATCACAGAGGGAGCAACTCAATACAAAGGTAGGTTTCTGTTTTTTCCCACCAGGTGTAGGTGTGTGTGTGTGTGTGTGTGTGTGTGTGTGTGTGTGTGTGAGAGAGAGAGAGAGAGAGAGTGAGTGTGTGAGAGAGAGAAAGGAAGAGACTATGTGCGAGTGCATTCATGTTTTCTCTTACAGAATATTCAGCTCTGTTCATTTCTGTTTGTTGTCACTATATAGAGGTAAATTCTTAAATAATCACCTCAAACTGAAACTAGGTTCTGGTCCTGGCTTCCACCTTAAGTGTCTTAGTGAAGAGGAATTCAAATTGAAAAAAGGAAAGAGAAAAATGTATGGAGGATGTGATGCTTGCTTCATTTTTTGTGTTGGACTTCATGTTAAACTATACTGAGGTTTCTTCTACATTGTTTGTAATTTTATCTGGTTTCACCCAAATGACAATGGGTTTCCCTTTTGAGTCTGGTTCCTCTAAAGGTTTTTTCCTCAGGTCATCTGATAATTTAAACTGGGGCTCTTTGGGGATATGTGTGTTAAAGGCAGAGTCAGTACCATTATCATAAAGGTGGTTTCCCCAGACAGAGGCTCGGCCAACCTCTGCAAATTATCCAAATGTGTATATATAAATATAAATGTTTGTGTATATGAATAAATTGTGACATGACATGCTGTTAATCATAAAAAATAAGGGTTTGTTTCCCCTAACCTGACCGACCTGGCAAAACTCAGCCGACGCAAATGTTTTTTTAGCATCTGATAAAACCAGACTAAACTGACCGACCTCAGTTTTGTGATCGATCGGATTTTTTTTTAACGTCGAGGTGCCTGCCAGCTCGTTATTTTGTTTACGTGACATTGACCTATGGAATCAGTGCGAGCGCTTTGTATTTATTAGTGACTTGCAGAATCAGCCAATGAGAATGCGTTTTATTCTGCAGCCAGTTGCAACACTATATTCTATTGACTAACCTCGTTTTGGCCAGTGACGTGAAGAATAATCTAGACTGCACATTGCCCCCTTTCTTGAGAGTAACTGGCTTCAACTTCCAGTGATGGCAAAAAAACCTCAGTGGTGCCTGGTTTGTGTTGTGGATTCGTGTTATTTCTGTGTTAAAATGGTTGGTTCTTGTTATGCTGTTGGCTGTGAAAACCATGCAGACGGTCACAAAGAAATCTCTTTTCACCGGAAGTGTTTGTTATTCTTTGTGAAACTATAGTCATGCTGATATTTATGGATAATTGCATAGCATTCAAGGCACAGGCGCTTAATACTATAGACTACAGCCGGAGTACAGACTGATCTGCACAACACATAGTGTAGGGAGAAGCGAGCCAAGGTCTGCACTGACAAGATTCTACAAGAGCTAGCTGAGCAGAAGAAGCTGTCTGAAGATTTGGGTCATTTTAAAAGATTCTACCATGATTACCACATAAATCTTTACTCAAGAGTTTTTCTAAGAACTTATTGTTCACATGTCCAAATACAGAATAATTATGTTTTTGTACACTTGAGTTCTGACATAAATTCATTTATAGTATTTGGGGTATAACAACTCTATTGCCCTGTGTTTTGTTTTTTTTTTTGAGCCCATTATGGGAATTTCTCTTAGGCCTTATAAGAACCCAGTAAGTGACTGGGTACTATACGTATAGTGATACTGATTTATTTCCATTGCTACAAATACTGAAGCATTTTATCCCTCTTATACTGCACTAATTTGCTAAGAATATCAGCGTTTAAAATATTTTTCAAAAATGCATGTAATGTTTGTAATTACATTTGATGTTGAACATCTGTAAACAGGATGGTGTCTTTCGTCACGTTGACCAGAGGGCAGTCAAACCTTCGTGAACCTGCCTTTTTTTCCTCTGTTAAAATTAAGACCAAATTTGCAGATTTTGTTCCCATAAAACACAGGAAACGCCGTTCAAGAACGTTAAACATTTCCTTAAAGAAAATTTTGCTATGAAATGAAGGATCTTTTCTGTAATAAGATACAGATGCAATAACGCTGTAGTACAACAAGCATATTGATATAAAACTTGGATTTACAGGTTTGTCAACTAAAGGCGAGTCTAATCACCTCGCGATAAAAGTTTCAAAAAGACAAACTTATCCATTATTGATGATCTCAAGCTTGTTGTATTAGCATTTGATGTTTGGTGTTATCATTTCTTGAGTATCTCCTCAAACAAGGTTATGTTTTACCGTCAGTTTGTGTGTTTGTTAGCAGGATTACACAAGCTGTATGTAAATAACTTGCAAACAACTTGTGTGTAATTTTTAATACATTTTTGCCTGAGATGGGGCTTGGACAATGAAGGATTCAACAGAGAGGATTTTTTTAACATTGTGAAAGAGTCCAGTTTTTTGTTCTTGTTGTTGCGGTTGTATTACAGTAGGTCCAACAGGTGATTCTGTGCACTTTAATTCCAAAAAGTTATGTACTGATTTTCATGCAGTTTGCACCAAAGATGGGCCTTTGGACAGAGGAACTTTTTAAAGGATTATTTAACATTGTGAGATAGGATGATGTTTGATGTTTTGGTTTATATTGGGGATTACTGGGTTGGCAGAGGTTTTCACTCTCTGAGTGCTTGTTGAAAGTATTTTTGTTGGTTTGATTCCTTCTAGTGCATCTAGTCCATTTGTTTTTGTGGTTTTTTTGTGCTGTGTTGTGCCTTGTATTCTAAACTCAATTAGCCTAATTTTTCACTTTTTTTGTTGCCTACATAGCAACAGAAATTATGTGTGGGCAGAGCCTGGGATCAGTCTCTCCTTGTGACAGAAGCAGCTTAGTGGTAGATCAGGGATCAATATTTGAAGCAAGAACCCTTACAGCAGGGTTTTATTTTTGGTAAACTGGGCCAAATTTTATTTAATATATGTATAAAACATGTGGTTGGTGATTCTGTGCTGTAAATACTGGATCTAGTAAAAGTCTTGCTGAGAGTGAATTGAGCTCTACTGCTTCAGTACCGAGAATAGCTCACAGATCGGGCAGACACTGTGAGCTCAGGCTGTGAAATCCTTCCGAGGATATGATTAAAAGGCGGTGAATAACACGCACAGCATTTCCTGATGCATGATGTTGGTGGAACATGGTGAACATTGATGCCTGGTAGCTGCACACATGCTTTTAAAGATTACAGAGCAGAAGCAGTTAGATAGAGCAGGGATCACAGACAGAGATGAAGGTCTGAGAGGAGAGAGAGAGAGAGATGAGCAGGGTGGTGACAGACAAAGCTAGGCTTTTTGAGGATAACGTTCAGCTTAATTGCAAACATACGAGGTTCTGCAGACCCCCTGAGAGCAGAGCGTATGGTAAAAGTGGGTGTGTTGGAATTTTTACTGCAGATCCAAAGATTATGAAACACAGCCTCGTCTTTCAGCATTACACTCAGGCTGTAAACAAGTGGGTATGCTCACTGTGTCCTCTTGTTAAATCTGTTGTTCACACACACTGCAGTTCAGGTTTCACCCCAGCATGCAGCAGTAGTTGTGAAAAGAGTGTATATCTTTCCTTCCGAGATTATACATCTCAATACATGATTGCCTGTGTCATGTAAGAAAAATATATTTAAAGCAGCTATTAGTAATATACTGCCATTCCATTACACTACAGTGTGGTTCAGTAGTGTTTAACAGCCACGCCTTCATTAATGGGACTGACAGACTTAAGGGCCACATGTCCTTCAATGGCTTTCACAAGCCCAGAAGCCATGCTCCTTTGACTGACAGCACAGAGGCCACATCTCACTCAAAGAGACTAACAGGCACAGAGACCATGCCACTTTCACTGAAACTGATGGGCACAGAGGACACACATCCTTCACAGGCATAGGGGCCACACCCCCTTCAATGGGACTGATGGGCACAGAGTGCATACCTGTTTTCCTTCAATTAACTGGCAAAGAAGCCACACCTTATCTCAAGGCCTCACTAGGAATAGGCCAGGAGGCAACACCTGGTGTTATGCATATAATCAGGCCTCTAATTTGGTGCTCAAAATAGTGGAGTACCTCAAGAATCATATATGATACATTTTAAAAATAAATACAAACATTTAGCCCTGCTGTAAGTGAATCTGCCATTTTGATTGCTGCATAATTTGATACACAATGCGATTTTACCAGGTCTAATATCTCAACAGAAATAACGTGTTTGAAGGTCTGTTGTTGGTGGGTATAGCAACACCACAGCAGATGGTTGCAAGCTGCACTCCTGGTGGCAAAATCTCTGGCAAGCAAAACTATGGACTCACTTCATTAAAACTCGAGAGCAAACTGGGCCAATACGAAATGGCCTTTATGTTCTGAACACTTTCACTGAAGATTGCACTGAGACTTTGGACCTTCTGATATCTGCTGGGAAGAAACAGTAGTATGAGTGATTTATAAGCACAGAATTGATTAACAGTGTACGGGTGTTACAGAAAGGAACGAGGCAAATTACAGACCGACATACTGAGTATTCTTCATAAATTAACGTACGACTGGGTGTTGCCTAACCGACTGTCGACTTCGTCCAAATTTGAGTCGCTCTCACAAGCTGACATTCCCTCCATGTCACTGCTGCCAGCATCCGGCTAAACCATGCTCTGGAGTGATCTGTCTGCAGCCAGTGATAGCTGGGCTTCACTGCAGGCTGTGCTAAGCAGGGATTCCTACTGCAGCATCACGCAGCTTGAGCTCGCTGATAGACGCTGTGCTGCAAAACCCTAAGTGTGATTCAAAATTTTGCTATAAGTATTTTTTTTCATGTAATTAATGTAATAGCATGGAGGAAAGATCACATATTAAGAAGCAACGATAAAACAGTGAAAATTTAAGTGCCTGGGTATCTCCTTTAATGAAGTTAGCACATTTATCATTATTATTACACTACTAACCCACCAGTACAGCTGTTGCTAATTGTAGCTCACGACAACACAAGCCCATCTTCTGTTCTGTAGTAAACAATCCTCAGCCAGCTGCCTCCCAGGGTCAAAGGTCACGGACCAACTGGAGTAAGACGGTGTGCCACAGGCCTTCAGGGGGACAAGCGGCATTCCCAGCTGCTCAGAGTGCAGATGGGTGAAGCCTGGTGCTGGTCATTTTCACACAGATAGACATGATTTAAACACTGCAATACACACACACACACACACACACACACACACACACAGCAGGCGGTACAATTTTTCTCTCTCTTCCATGGTGCTTGTGTGTTTAATTGCCTGCAGGAGCACTTGAAGCAACCACCTGCTACTGTGCGTGTGTGTGTGTGTGCGTATGTGTGCATGCTAATGTAGACATGATCATGACTGCAGTGTTCTTCATGCTGCGTAGCTCATAAACAGTACAAACCTGCAATAGGAAGGACATGTGTTTGTATAAATAGTTTATTTTAAGGAATTAATCAGGAGAAAGGGCCAAATCAGAGTCCAGGGAAATTCCAGAGGCTTTGCCATGGATGAAACATAATGCAAGGAACTATGGTTTATAAGATAAGGCAGTACATTTCCATAAAAGATGACTGTTTAAACCTCTACACATATTTAAGGTGGCTGATGCTGAAGTAATGCGAACACATCCTTAGAGTGAAACGGCAACAGAATACAGAAACATTCAAGTCGATAAATGGCTAAAGTAGAAACGTCTGACATGTGGAGAGATTGAGAAATGAAGTGGCTGGGAGTGGCACAGGATGCAGCATTAATGAGCAGCAGATGACAAGTAGACATAAGATGGAGGTGTTTAATTAAACTGAAGTCTTCAAAGCCTAAATAGGCATGCTGTGTAACCACGCCTTCATGCCAGATCATAGTAAGTGAATCCGCTTCAGTGTTTCCTCTGAAGCCACAGCAATAAAACACTCACACAAACACACACACACGTGCTGAATGTGACTAAAGAGGTGGAGTTTTGTGCCGCCTTCTCCTGACTGGTCACTACAGAGACCTGAGGTTCTCCTATAATAAATGATTTATAGATTATTTTTACAGTGGCTGGAATGGGATGAAATACTGTATCCAATAAATATGCAGAGTAGTTTCTCAAATAAAAGAGAAAAGTAATGAGTATTCACATGTGGAAGTGTGTTCTAGAACGGAGAGATTTGGATTTGTAAAGGACGTATTACATTGGTGATATATAGAGTTGTGTGTATATTTATTCTCTTCATACCTACTGGATATGAGCAATCGCGTTTCCTGATTGGCTACACAATTTCTAAGATATCACTTCATATACTGTACCACTGGGAAATATGTTTCTACAGAAAAAAATAGAAGCAGTTGCAACTCTTGCTACGCTAACCGCTAATGCTGGTTCAGTTCATTCCAGACTTAATCCATAATAAGCAACTACATTTGGAGTGAATTATTTGATTGTAATAGTTTATTTTATTATTTTCATGAAATAGAATGTTTTCCCCCTTCCAAACATGACTTGATGAGCCTGCTGTGAGAGACAGACCTCCTTAGTGTCACCTGATGCCGGTGACCATGGAAAAAACACTGTAACCAGTCAGGCACAGCAATAAGTGTGGCTAGCCTGCAAGGCTCCTTTTAAACCGAACTGCTCAGTATTTGCACGCCAAGAGTAGTCAGACAGCTCTTCTGTTCATTTGGACTTATCCCAAGAGAAGAAGCAATCTTTGAAATGAAAGCATTTGATGATGTATATTTCAGCAGAGCTCCATTGATAAGGAAAAAGTGTAACCATCAAGTTGCTTTTGGAGTGTCAAGATAAACCTGTAGTGTCCGTCCATTATTCATCCAGTGTACGTGTACACATGGAAACCCTGTGATGATATTTTGCATGCTGGTGTATAACCAATGTAATGGGAATGAATGTCTGAGTGATGGTAACTTTTCTACTTTTCCTCCTCCAAACTGTTACTTGTTTCAAGCCATAAAATAAAATTCAGTAGTGTGCAGTGAAGATTACACCACCACTTTTGTCTAAAAGGGCTCCTAATACAAAGTAGTGAAAAAATTACTCCTCTATAATTTTTTTTGGTGAAAATGTATTGAACAATGCTATTGTAGCCAATGAGGACCAAAAAAAAAAAATCTCACAAGTATATAAAAGTATGGCTAATAAACAAAAACACTGAAAATGCTAATTTTTCAGAAAAATTTAAAGGTGTCACAAATGTTATTTTTGACTTTTGCATATCCTGAATGAGCTTCAAACCTTAAAGTGGTTTAGCGAGTGAAGAAATAAAAAATACAGTACACTTATACAACTTATCAAAATGAAAATAAATCAGAAACCGAGTACTATTCATGCATTTATTTTATGTAATATTGGTTCATATTGATGACAATAAGTAAACAAGCAACAATATATAGTATAACAAAATTTGAGAAAAAATATTTTGAGAAAAAAAGTCAATATTTATTGTGGCCACCTTTTACTTTGATTACAGCATTTAACCTTTCAGGCATAGTGTTCACATA
>JAOUQZ010000026.1:9119881-9125328 GCA_028564935.1 Neosilurus hyrtlii
AAGTGAAAAGTTGCGATTGCATAATTAGCTGCAGTCACATATATATGGTAGCTGTGGTGGTGGGAGTGGTGTTAAACCCCGATGCACTGAGAGACAAACTTGCATACTGTTTTGATCAGCATTATAATAAGCAAAATTAGAAAAGCAGCTGGAGAAGAAGTGCTGCTCATATAGCTGAGGAGCTTTCACACACTCTCGGATATCCTGGATTATCGCTTTATTTGGGTTTATATGACCGCAGCACGTTTCCGTCTGAGTAGTAGTTCTGTTTGATAGACAGTAGAGGGAGCCCTGTCATCACTTTAAACTTTCACCGCCTTCCAGTTCAGGCCACAATCAATAAAATATTGTTGCTGTTTTTTCTTGGCGATCGCTGATCCTGGGTGCATACTGTTGTCAGGATCAGTACCAAGAAATACCATGTGAGCCGTCAGACTGTAGTTGAACCCCATGCTGAGGGTAATGCAGAGGTAGGAGCTGTTGTCATAGTGAAGAATAAAAAGGGAAAAAAAGCATACTAGTATAGAAGAGCCAATAGCTGTTGCCATGGCAACTCTGCCAGTCTTGGGAGACGTGGTGAGGGTTGCCATGCCAACCAGGTTGCACCCATTGAGTTGGCAGTTTCATTCCAGCGACTGATGTTATGCCAAGCTTCTTAGAGGGGATCTGTCTCTCTGAGCCCATGTTTGTCTAAATCCTGACCCTCATGTGGAGCACGTGATGGATGAGCGGGATGAGTACGAGTGTCACGCCAGGTTTCAGCCAGGTCTCTGGCTTGATTCTCTGGTTAGTGGTTCAGGTTAGATCTTCACATTACTGGCTTGATGGTAATTGTGGCATCCTTGCATCAACATTTGTACCAACTGTAGAGATGGATATGGGGGTGAGATTATACCTCAGTGCATTTCCTGATAAGCAATACAGACATGCCATTGACAGCAACACTCTGCTTAGCCAAATAAATGAAATCAGATACAATTATTGAGACCTCAGAGCAGATGTGTGATGCTCAGTCACCATGGACACTGTTGATGAGACAACCACAATGCTAAACCAATAGTATGTAGGAATTAAGATAAATTAATGTTTAAATGCTCTGGGTAGTCTTGGAGTCGCCATAGTAACAGAAGATAAGACCCATGTGGTGTGAGAACATGAATGAGAGCACTATGTTGATCCTTGTGTGTTGCAGATGGAGCAGGTATCAGATGATGAGTTGGACCATGCTGCTGAGGAAGACAGCGATAAGGAGGATCAGGACCTGGACAAGATGTTTGGTGCATGGCTCGGAGAGCTGGATAAACTCACACAGGTTACACCCAAGCATGCTGTCTGTCATGTTGTTCTGACAACAGTTCATATGTTGTGACATTTCTGTTCCTTCGTTCATTTATACATATTTGTATCTTGGCTCTAGAGTTTGGACGATGGCCGTCATCCGGGAAAGGTTCAAAAAGCTCCTCTCAGAGAAGAGACCAACCTGGCCAACTTCTCCTACCGATTCTCCATGTATAACATCAATGGTCAGCATATACACACACATACAGATCAGATTTTAACACTGGAATCCACCAAGTCTGATCCCCATAATAGGTGATTTTAATGTCATGTGAGCCAAGAATGATTGACAGGGGTGTGAACCCTCATATTAACTGACACACTGGAAGCTCTGCTCTCTTTGCAACTCCTTTTTAGGGGAGGTGTGATAGAAAAGCGACTAACCCGAATGGCAATTCACAGCTGTCACTTTTCATTCTCAAGATGATTGCGATTTCTGTTGTTCACAGCATTTCACTTTAGGCATGTGGTTCATGAACCCATCACAAAAAAATTTAAACTTTAAAATTTAAAAATGTCGCAAAACGAGGCTGTGACGAGGAGTGGCCTCAAACTCTTCTCAAACAGTCTGAACATGCCGTGAGAAGGTTGCAAAATTGCTCATATTTTGTTTGCAAGAAAAAACAAGTCGGCGACTCCCATGCGGAAAGTTTGAGACTTGCTGGCATCCGCCAAATTCTGTATTTCTTGTTATCATTTGCATTTTATTCGCATTTTGTTTGTGCTAATAACATGTAAATAAAAAAATTAATGATTTGAAAACAAAAGCGAACAAAACGTGACTAATTTATGACAGATTTGCCTTTTTTTTTTTTGCTTGCATGGAGTCGGACAACATCTTGATGCGAATTTCAACATTTGCAACAACAAAAAAAAGGCCCTTACTAAAAGTTAAAAGCAGTGTATGTTTAGCCACCTGCGCTTGTCCTATGATTGATTTTTGGCTTCTCAAACAGGATTCAATCACAGGAGGACAGGTCAAGAGCCTCATTGGTGCATGGTTTAAATTTCATTTTCAGGTTGAAAAGGTTGATCTACAGTGCACTTGCGCTTGAAAATTTGTGAACCCTTTGAAATTTTCTGCATATGCATCATGAGATCATCTTATAAATCTGATGATGCGGTACCTCATATTAATGCATAAATATTTATTTATATATAATAATGTATTAGTAATTTCACTAAATCAAATGGCTTATCACGTGCATGTCCAGAGAAATGTGAGAAATATAGAATTTTAATATTTTTTAAATTGAAAATAATTATTCATGAATATTTCCACAAACGACACAGAACATATATAAACTACCCACCAAACTGACAGCAACAATTTACTTAATAATAATACTTAATAATTATTATTATTATTATTATTATTATTAATAGTAATTCTTGGTAATTAAAGAATAATACATTAATTCAAAATTTGTTGCGCTTTTTTGGTATTACATGAAATGGCACAAAAGTTCACAGCACATTAAAATCTAAAGCTGTACAGCTAAAAACACTAACCTTTCCATGAACAGATTCTATAATACAAGGTTTCTAAATTTTGGCATTGCGAGTGTTACGCAGTTACTTGTTTTTGAAATGAAAAAGCGGAGGGCCTGTCGTCTGCTAAGCGAAAACACTGTGTCGCTTGAAATGCAGTTACTGAAGGGTGGTGTAGCATGTTGTGTTGTTACATAAAATGCATAAAGTTTATTTGAAATAGCAGGAGAGTCTGTGTGGTGCAGACTGTGCATGCTTTTTATGGGATGTAACTGTGTTACGGCATCACAAAAGAGAAACATCTCCACATCAACCTCAAATCACAGCTTGCAACTTCAGCCCTGTGTTTTTACCTTCTATTGACATTCTGAATTTAAGCTATGACAGATTGACCATAAGATCAGAGTTTTACCATGCGCACAGGTGAATGTCTGTCACAGTGTAACGCAGTTACACAGTTGTGACACTGCACATTTGCACCCTACTTTTGACCTCATGGAAGGTTAGTCTGCCTTCTCTTTAGTAGGACTGTAAACTACACACATTGGCACAATAAGTAACAGTCATACAAATGTTCATATGTATCTTTGATTTTTGACCACTGGTTCCCTGTTTTAGTTATCATTAGTGTGGACACACACACACATATTTAAATTTTTATATATATATATATATATATGCGTGCTAACTTTCAGGCACCACTGTACATGCATAACAATGTGATTGGTGTGTATGTAACCCCTCTCTTCTTGTCTCCTCCACAGAAGCCATAAATCAGGGTGAGCCGGTGGACCTGGACGCGCTCATGGCTGACCTGTGCACCATCGAGCAGGAGCTCAGCACCATTGGCAAGCCTTCCTCCTCATCCTCCTCTTCCTCTTCCTCCTTCTCTTCTTCATCCTCCTCAGGTCGCCCAACTGACCCAAAGTCACGCCAGCGGGCTGCACACGGGCGTTCGGCCAGCGCCCGCCATGCCGGAGGCAGCAGCGGAGGAAGTGCATGCAGCAGCAGCCACGCTTCACCAGCAGGTACGGTGCGTATGGGTGGCGGACAGAGCCGACCAATGGCCTCCAACTTCTCTCTGGATGACATCACTGCCCAGCTGGAGCAGGCGTCACGGAGCATGGATGAAGCTGCCCGTCAGACTTCGGAGTCTTCCACAAGCAACTCTCAGCTTAGGCGTGCGGGCTCTTTGGGCGGGGCCAGCGACCAGGAGGTGCGTTCAGTCAGCCGTTCGTCACACTCCAGCGTTAACTCCGTCTCCGCCTCAAGCATGGACTCACTGGACATGAGAGGTCAGGAGGGGGAGGCGCAGAACCAAACAAGCACAGAGGTATACACACACTCACCCCATTAAGCAGCATGGACATACAATATTTATTTATTATTATTTATTTTCCCCTCATCTTTTCTATTCATTTTTTGCTTCAGTTAGAATTTATACCAAATACTTTAAGGGATTTTACACAAGAGTTCCCAGTTTTTTCAGAATACAGGATAAGTACAGAATAAAACCACAAACATAGATCAGAAGTAAATGAAGTAACTTCTGAAGTAACTGTGACTCCTTTCCCAGGATGCTTTGCACTCTGAGGTTATGGAAAACAGTAGTGCTCTTAGCTCCAGGGTGAGAATACAATAGTGGCACGCTTCACCAGACTTTGGCTTCGCTGTGACCAAAAAATTTAATTAGACTTTTCGAAACCAGAGTGAAACAGATGTGATTTCTTCCTGCACGACACACGATGTGGTAGAAATAGAGAAACATAAGAAGGTGTTTGGAAAATATCCTACAGGTTAAAAGCTTTAAAACTGCCTTAGTGTCTTTTTATTTTTATTTATTTTCCTAGTTATTGCTAGTCATTAATAGTAGTTTATACCACAGCACTGTTGAACTCTCGAATCTGATTACAGCAGCTATAAAAGTAGTTCCAGCTGTAATGTTTATGCATGTTAATGTACACCTCTTCCTGTTAGAATTACTGTAGTAACAACTTACACAGAGATTTGTATAGTGCCATTGTTGACATGGTGACGTTTTCTGTAACAGGATTAGATGATGAGATTCTTTATATGGTCCTATTAGGAACAAGAAAAGCTAAGCTGGTGGTCGTAAAAATTACAGGAAGTGATCACTTGTTATTCTTTAATCATTTCAATATTGATCAACTGCTGCAGTATAGGAATAATAAAATATGCTGATGAAGAAATATAAAAGTTTTATACTTTATTAAAACACTTAAAATATTGAAGTCACTGAGATGCTGATGCTGATAAAGTCTTCTCTAGTTTTATACCAGAGGTCTATCATCATTCATAGTGTACGTCTAAATCATTACGCGTGTGTCAAACTGTGTTTTCATCCTGGAGCTTTCATACACACAAATTAGCAACACACGCATGCATGATAAATTTAAAGGCGAGTCACTGGGACTGTAGTACAGTAGAATCGAATTACTTTTTTTTCTTCTTCTTATTTAAGATTTGAGTGGTTTAATAGAAGCCAGATGTGGTTTAACAAGCTTTGTATCATGATGTCATTGTGTGTGTGTGTGTGTGTTTGTGTGTTTGTGTGTGTGTGTGTGTGTGTGTGTGTGTGTGTGTGTGTGTGTGTGTGT
>JAOUQZ010000026.1:9201516-9212405 GCA_028564935.1 Neosilurus hyrtlii
TGTGTGTGTGTGTGTGTGTGTGTGTGTGTGTGTGTGTGTGTGTGTGTGTGTGTGTGTGTGTGTGTGTGTTCACTGTTGGATGGTTTGAATGCAGAAGCTATAGTTTCACTTGTGGGATTAATACAGTATAAAAAAGTGGCATCAGAAGTCACAGGGGGCATATACAAGTGAGAAATAAAAAAAAAAAAAGTAAAAAGAGTTGTGCTAAATTTATAGCAGTTGAGGCAGTCAAATGAGATGGTTAGGATGTGAAATGATGTCAGCTAGTAAACACTCGACCGGCTACACTCGATTTGTCGGAATTCTTACTTGACGCAAATACATAGTGTGTGGAGTGGGCATACTTCTTTGAAGTGTGTGAATCAAGACAGAGCATTAGTTAAGTTGTTTTAATGTTTTGAGTCACGGCTTTAATCAGCCATTGTTCTTTCTCGAAAGACTCTGATAACGGTGATTACGATTACGAGTTATCCCTGGAAATGAAGAGGCAGAAGATCCAGAACGAGCTGATGAAGCTTGAGCAGGAAAATATGGATAAACGAGAAGAGCTCCACATTAAGAAGGAGGTACAAACCCTCATTTATTAAATTCGAGTACATGATGATGAACTTCTTTTGAATGAATTGTTTCTTGTTTTAGAAGGAAACCATTGATGACTAGGTTAATTAACAGGTTTGAATTTAGGGATTGTGTGTGTACTGTTTTCTCTCTCTGGACCTCTGGACCTTTTGAATGAAAAACATAAATGATATAGATATCGATTGATTGATTTAAAAAAAATGTTTGACATTAAATAAACTGATTTTAAAATTATAATTTATTATGGTAATGTTTTGTATGGGTAAATTTGGGAATATCCCTCTGGCACAGTAACATTATATTGTACATAATATAGCCAGTAGGATTTTACACAGACATATTTGCTTGTGTGGCTACTAACTACAATCAGCACATACATGCTGGGACCATAAGGATTAAACCTAAAATCCTGGTGCAGTTTGGAAGGGGCACTGTGGGGATCTAAAGTGGAGAGCCGAAACTGTGGATAGTATATATAATATATTATAAACTGCACACAATCTAAGCAGCAACAGTATTATAGAAGAAAACAATTAGAACAGTGTACTCCCTCACTCTTACTCATTTGCTGAACTGCTTAATCCTACTAGGGTCACAGGGAGGCTGGAGCCTATCTCAGCCAACACTGGGTGAAGGCGGGGTATATCCTTAAAAGCTCGCTAGATTGTTACAGGGCAACGCACACACACACACACACACACACGACCATTCACACTCACATCTGCAGGCAATTTGGAGCAGCTGAGTAGTCTAATGTGCATGTGTTTGTACTGTGGGAAGAAACCCACAAGAACATAGAAATGCCCAAGCCTGGGACATGAACCCAGGACCTTCTTGCTGAGGCATATGCGCTAACCATTATTACATTATACTATACTGTAAAACATCATGAGAGTCTCTCTCTCTCTCTCTCTCTCTCTCTCTCTCTATCTATCTATCTCTATCTCTCTGGTGACCATGAGTTGGTTTCTGAATCAGGATATCTAGTTCGCGATGCTCTTATTGTGTCACAGTTTGAACATGACCTAATACACTTAAATTACATGGAGTTCTCTTGGAGGGGAACTGTTAGATTTAGCACTGTCTGTGAGGTGCTTCAGCATGCATGTCTAGAACATACTCCAGAGTATGGTTTTTTTATTTTTTATTTTAATTTTTTTAGGGCTCTCCTGATCACTCAAGCTCCAAGAATTCACCCCTATCTCGCAAATCCAGCGGCTCCCCTAAACGTAAATCCAGCGGGTCTCCTAAACGCAAGTCCATCGGGAAAGGCAGTAGCTCCAGCAAGAAGGAGAAGAAATCGTCCTCTTCATCAGTCATCTCTTCCCCGGTGGTGGAGCAGAGCCGAACAGAGGAGCCTGAGAGCAGGTAAGTGTTAACTCTGACCCCTGCTGAGATGTGTGATGAAAGTTTGAGGATTATGTCCTTTGGTAGTAGTAAGCACTAGGGGTGCCGGGAAAAAATTGATTCACGTCTAAATCGTGATTCTTATATATTAGCATTCTGAATCGATTCAAATTTTCAAGAATCCATTTTTAAGAACACATGCTTGCACTTCGGATTTTATAATTTCCGGGTAAGAAGGAGCTTGACATGTGGTGCGTTAAAAAAAAAAGTCAAGTATTTCGGGAAAACTTCAAACCCCGAGCCCACATCTTACACCATCACCCGGAGCTAAAAGAGCCGGAGCAGCAGCACAAACAACTTCTGACCAACACACACTCCATCACTTTACTAAACTCCCAACCAAGTCTTAATGAGCAGATTGGATCAGTACATCTACAAAACCAGCTATGAAAGGTTCAATGGATTTATTCATAACTTTCCTGGTGTATTATTGTAGTCCAAAAACATGGACCAGGCCTGGTATTCATCCTGCTGATGCTTTGATTAATCATTAGAAAAGAACTTATTTGACACTAAAATCTTTTGACCAGATCATCCAAGAGTGGACACAGCAAGAAGAAAGGTCCACGTACACCCAGCCCTCCTCCCCCTGTACCCTTGGATCTGCCCGTAGGAGGGAAAAAGCACAAGGGCAAACACAAGAACAAGGAAAAGAATGAAGACAAACAGAAAGAGGCCAAGGAGCGTGGCAGAGACATCGACAAGCACAAAGAAAAGAAAGAGAAGCGCAGGTAGGTTAAACTCAAGTATGTTTTCAAAAGTATAATTTGTATTGCATTTATACAGATAAATAGCTCTTATATATTAAAGAATAACTTGGTGGATGTTGTAGGGACCGCTCTGACAGTTCCCACAAAGCTAAGCGGTCGGTGACTTCAGAGGAACGTTCTGGAAGTATCTCATCCGCTGGGCGAGATGTGTCGCCTCAGAATAGGAAGAAGTCCTCATCACCCAAATCTGCCACTCAAAAACAGAGCTCCCCACAGAGGTAAGTAAAATCACAGCAAGATAACCAGCTATCAACACTGTCTATAGGAGAACATGCTGAAATTCTCTAACCTCATGATTTAAGCTTGGTTTAATGAATTAGACTTTTTTTCAAATACCTGAGCCCTACCGGGGTATATAAAGTAGACCGAAACAGCAAGAAGGTTTGAATTAACCACATGGGTAACCTGTGACAATCCCCAACCAGTTTGAAGTGGATTAGAGAATAAAAGAGTACATCTAGATTAAATAATGTTTTTGTTGACTTCTAGGTCTCGAACCCCACCACGCCACCACCGTAGCCCCTCTCCTGCGCCTCGCCTTCACCACTCCCCTTCATCTCACTCTGGGTCTTCCCACCAGCGTCACTCTCCATCGCCACGACGGCGCCGTGGCTCTGCTTCCCCATCATACCAGCGAGACTTGCTTCCCCCCTTGTCCTCCTCACCCACAGCTGCCCAGGCATCACGTCGTTCTCGGTCCCATTCACCTGTCACGCCGCAGAGGTCAAGTCCCGCCTCCCGCCACCACTCCCAAGGCCGGGAGCGGGAAAAAGATAGAGGACGGGGGGACCGGGACAGAAGTCCCGCCCATGACAGACGTCATGAACGCCGAGATGGTATGAGTTTTAAAAAAATTCTGACCCATTAGACTATAGTATCTCGATAGACATGTCTATTAATTCAGCATCTAACTCTGTCTGTCTTTGGCACTCAGAGAGCCGTGGGAAGCGCGAGAAAGACAGCGGGAGGGATGATCGCAGCTATGAGGCTGATCAGAGCTCCTCACGAGATGACCGCGAGACCCGAGAGAGCCGAGACCGGCGCTTCGACCGAGACCGACGAGACACACGGGATGAACGGCAACACCGCAGCAGTGACGCCAAGGATGTGCGGGACACCAGAGATCGCTCTGGGCGCGAGTCGGTGGAACACCGAGAGAGAGACAGGGAGAGGGACAGAGAGAGAGAGAGAGACCGAGAGAGAGAAAGGAGTGATACTCACAGGAAGGATGATGCATCGGTGCAGGATGAGAGAAGTCATGGTAGAGGACATGGCAGAGAAGAAGGGCGCACTGACAGCAGGGCAGAGAGCAGGAACGAATCACGTGCAGATAGGATGGGAAGAGGAAGGGGACGCACTTCGGACAACCCTGAGAAAGGTCAGGAAATGTTTCTGCATGTTTGACGAATTGAGCCGTTTGCAAATTGTTGTATTGATAACTGTTCTGTCACGTGTGCTTGCACAGGATCAGCTCGTGGGTCTCGCACATCGCAGCCTGACAGCAGCGGTCATGATGGGTGGGAGTCTCGTAGCAGTGGACTAAGAGAAAGGAGCTCAGAGAGAAACACAGAAAGGGGAACAGAACGTGATCGATACGACAACGACAGGCAGCGTGGAGACCAGACCCGAGACTCATCTTACGACCGCCGTGGAAATCAGGCAGACCGAGATCGCCGCGACCACAGGGACAGAGGTTATAAAAGAAACACACAACCCGTAAAGTATACTATTGCATTCATTTTTTACTTATTAGAAATGTGACACTGCATTTTATGATCTGCAGATCAGAGAGCTCCCTCACCAGGTCGCCACCAAGGCCGCAACGAGGACACAGATCGAGAGGAGAGGAGAGACGAAAGGAGGAGTGACCGAGGCGAGGACAGACGAGAGGATAGGGGCCGTGAGCGAGAGGGCCGTGAGCGAGACAGAGAAAGAGAGCGGGAGAGGGAACGGGAAAGGGAGAAGGAGAGGGAAAGGGAGGCCGAGAGGGAGAGGGAAAGGGTCCGAGAGAGAGAACGTGAGAGAGAGCGGGAGCGAGAGCGGGAGCGGGAGAGAGAAGAAAGGGAGCGGGAGAGAGAGAGGGAACGGGAGAGGGAGGAACGGGAGAGAGAACGAGAAGAGCGGGAGAGGGAGAGAGAAAGGGAACGCGAGAGAGAAGAGCGTGAACGCGAAAGAGAACGGGGGAGGAAGGAGAGGGAACGGGAGAGAGAGCTTCGAGAGAGGGAGAGGCAGAGAGAATGGGAGGAGAGAGAGAAAGGAAGGGAGGAGAGACGGGAGAGGAGAGAAGAGGTGCGAGATGAACGCTTGGTCAGAGATAGTCATGAAGAGCGAAAGAACAGGTGAGTTAAAAGGCTTTTGGTATCTTCCAGAGATTGAATTCCTTGTTAGTCATGTTTTGGGGCTGGTTTCAGTAAACTCTAAACTATCCACCTGTGTTAGTGGGCGCAAGAGGCACCGTGTGGAGAGCACTCCCAGCCCCCGGCCCTCTCCCAAAAAACTGCGGGAAGGCAGCCCTGCAGACAGTGATGGTTATAACAGCCCAGAAGAAAAAGGTAATGACTGGATAAGATGTAAATGATATTACTTATAAAAGTAGGCAGAAGCAGAGAACTGCAGTTATTATCTACATACTTTTTGACTGTATTCTTTCATTTCCCCAGGTGATAAACACAGACTCCTGAGTCAGGTTGTCCGCCCTCAGGAGCCAAGCCGCTCCCCTTCCCGCGTATCCACAGACGACAAGCCTACGCGCTGGAGGGACAACGAACGTCGTGGCGATAAAAAGGATGGCCGTGGTCGGCATGAAGAAACAGAGCCTCGTAGTGAACGAGTTGCAAGTCGAGGGTTAGAGCGCCGTGGAGACCATTCTTCTGAGAGTTCACTGAGTACACCAGCGTCTGAGTCACGAAGGGGTAAAGAGCAGAGAGATGCCATCACCTCACCTGTTCCCGTGGCTGCCGTTCCTGAGGTACGAGATCCGGCACCTGCTGTCCACGAGGAAGTGAAGAAGAAAACAAAGCCTCAGAAAAAGACCTTGAAGAAAAACAGGAAGGAAGATGAAGGAACTAGTACTGGTGGTGACCGTTTTAACCCCGAGTCTCCACCACCTTCTTCCACCTCAGTACCCACTGAAGCTCCACGCCCTCTTCTCTCACCCCCTAGAATGGGCAAGAAGAAATCACTGGAGCGGAGACGGAAGCGCTCAGGGGTTGCTGAGTCAGATCCCTCAGAGGATGAGCAACCCATCAGCAAGAGACACCGCGGCCCTCAGACACCTCCGCCGATTAACAAAGAGGACTTGCCTTCCCAGCGTGCGCTGATTTCTGGCCATGCTGTAGCGGCACCACTGAAAATGGACACTAACTTCAGTGACTGGTCTGATGAGGAACTCCCAGAGCGCACTGAAACAGCAGCATCTGAGCGAGTGCCAGAGCGGCTGCTGCCCCGGCGAAACCCACCTCTTGCTCCGCTGCTGCCTGACCCACCCATGGCAATCCACCCACTACCACTGCAGCCACTGTTGCCGAAGCACATGTTGCGCAAACCACAGCAGGATCAAAGGCAGCAACGTAGTAGCAGCATGGGTAGCAACCCAAGTCGTGCGGCATCACGGCGGCTCCGTTCACCCTCCAATGACTCAGCCCACCGCACCGACGACAGCCAGCCAGGGCCAAGATCGCGCCGGCCTCGTGGACAGGGTGCCAATTCCCGTGACAGAGAGAGGGACAGAGAAAGGGAACGAGAGAGGGAACGGCCGGCAACAACTGAACCGATTGGAGGAAGGGAGGAGAGGAAGTCGAGGATCGACCAGTTGAGGAGAGGTGGGCCGAGCCGCAGTACTTCATCAGGTAACAAATTCCCGCTGCAAAATACATTCAGATACTCAGTGGAGATTTTAAACTACTTTGTTCTGTGAAACTCCAAACAGAACAACTGAATTTATTTTGTTGTTTTTCAGACCGACAGGACTCACGTAGTCACAGTTCTCGGCGCAGCTCTCCAGAGTCAGAGCGCCAGGTTCGTTCTCGGGCCGGCTCACATGATAGCCGTGAACGTGATCGTGACCGTGAGCAGTTTGAGCGTGACAGGAAGGACTACCGGCAACCACAGACCCAACCACTATCGCAGCAGCGTGACTGGGAGCCGGAAACCCGTGAGTGGGGTGTTCGAGTTCGTGAGCCCCTCCTTCTCCGCCCTAACCGGGAACCAATCAGAGAGCGGGACTTGCGCGAGATACGCGAGCGAGAAAGACTGCTCCCTGAAGGACTGCTCTCGCATGAGCGCCTCGAACGAGATCGTATCGATAGGGAGCGAGAGCGGGACAGGGACCGTGATAGAGACAGGGTGGAACGGGAGCGCATGCTGCCCTTTGACCTCCCACCATCAGGGGAACCCAAGAGCCGAGCAGAGATGCGGATGGAGCGTGGGGACTTCGAGCCCCTACTGCCTCGAGAAGCCGTCGTGGACATTGAAAAACCTGTTGCTTCAGAGGAACCACATGTACAGATGGAACCCTGTGAGACAGAGAAGATAGACAGCCTGGATGGTGAGAGAACATGGACATTTCTTTACAGATATTCAGTGGTTCAAACCTTATTTCTTCATTTTGAGTTTCATTAAAGACCTGTCCTGCATTTGTTTGTGTGTTTGCGTCACTAGAGGATGAAGGAAAAGCTGAGGACACTCAGTCGGCAGTATCAGCTGGAGAGGAATACGAGCCCATCAGTGATGACGAGCTGGATGAGATCTTGGCTGACAGCCAGAAGAGAGACGATCAGCAGGATGAAGAGAAAATCCCAGGTACAAACACAGTGCATGCTGTTGACTTTAGAATGAACAAGCCTGGTGGTTACAGAGTGGCACGGAAGAAGAGTAGGTGGGGAAACACTGATCTAAAAATAACTGGATTAAGCATTTGGCCTATCAGCTCAGAAGTGACAGAGAAGGATTTCACCACGGATCAGTTTTAATAAAAGTTCACCCAACAGAAATACTGCAAATTCCAGTTTCCATACGAAATGCCCGTTTGTAAGGTCATCACAGAGTGTATAGGTCAGTTGTGATGGGTCAGTAGGTGATGTCACAGAGGAGTGGTTGCTGGCAGGACATTGTGACAAATGGACAAAGCGACACAGACTCTGGCCCCTGTGGGAACCATTGATAAGTGGTCTGCCCATTACATGGGACATCCCACAATTAATCCGTGGTGATAGAACACTCTCATGAGCTAATCCCAGCAACTCTTGGTACAAAGCAGGGAAATACCATGCTGCATACAGTAAATTAAATGAACTGTACATTCAGTTTATAGTTAAAAATGTCAGACTGGTTCATGGATCTCTTTACTCTTTCTGTAATGTAGAGAATTATTTAAGAATGAATAGTTTGGCTCTCGCTGTAGGACCCCTGGATGTGATTGATGTGGACTGGTCCAGTCTGATGCCTAAGCAGAAACAGGAAACCCGTGCACCAGGAGCTGCGCTGCTCAGATTCACACCGGGAGCCATGCTGCTGCGAGCAGGGGTTTCTCGCCGTCTTGCTGGCCCACAGCTCTTCGCACGTGTTAAAGACGTCTGCGCTAAAGAACTGGAAGATGCCAAAGGTGAGGAGATGACACTGATGCCTCGTAGTAAAGGGATGTTCTAGGATCAGATGATGTTTGAAACTTAATCTAGATCTGAAGCAGTAGAGCTTTTTTTTTTTAGTGAAACTTAGCTCGTGCCACTGTTTTCAGATACAGAGAAGCTGTTTGAGCATGACCTCGGTGCTCTGAACATGGCTGCACTTAACAGGAGGACAGAGAGAGCGAACCTGCTGAGAAACCTGGGGCCATGTGGCAAGGCGCTCTGTGCTCGTCGAGACATAGCCATTCGCAAGCAACTCCTCAAAAACGACAAGGTAACGTTGCTTGCTGCTAAATATCCTACTAGACACTGATAGTTTGTTTTCTTAGCACTTAGCAGCCATAGCAGTTTTCTGTTAATCTTCAGACTTGTCCTTATGTCAGCTGTTCTCATTTTGGTTAACACAAAACTGGAAATTTCCACTTAATACCCTGACAAATCTATTATCTGCTCTGTTAATATCTGACTGCTCTGTTATAGGGAACGACCAAGCAGATCTACACCAGCGCTCCAGTGGTAGACCAAGAACTGCTGCAGCTCAGCATACGTCTCTTTAAAAAGAAAATGGCCGCAGGGCAGGAGAAAGCTGACCCAGCGCCAGGGGCGAACACCCCAGCTGAGGTGTGTGTGTCTTGAAACACTCTGTGTTAGAGTACATCGTGTGGAAACTGATCACCGGGACCCGGACGTCTTGTACTGTGGAACACTGAAACTGTTTGTAAGTCAGTGATAACGGAGAATCAGCGACGCATGCTTTAGAGATCAGCACCATAGAGACTGGAGAAAAGCTAGCCTATGGAGATACTGTAGAAATTACCAACCAATGAACGTTCTGTTCTAAATGTGGCAGAGAACTGTCTGAGAACTGACTCTTATTCATTCTGCTTAACGTTTTAGAGAAACAGATATTTTGTTTTTGTAATGTCAGACGTCATTTATACCAGAGTTGCTTCATGTTTATTTGATGTACCACATATTAGAGTTGTGCATTAAAATGAGCTTTGTCATTTATTTGTGGGTCTTTTCATTTCTTCTTTAACCATTATTATTATTATTGTTGTTGTTCTTGTTGTACTTTAATTGTTCCAGTATATCAGTGGTCTGAAACAAGCAGAACATTACAGGAGGTTTCAAATCAAAAGTACAATTTAAAAAATCCAAGGTGCCATTTTTTTAAATTAGATTTTTATTAATGTCAGCGAAAATAAAATGCAATACGTTTTTAAGTTGTACACCATAAAACATATAAATAAATGAACCAAAGCCAAAATGGTAAATGCTCTAGCTAGCACTGTATAGTTCTCCACTATCCCAGAATTCCGTTGTGTACCAGATGACGTGTCTTCAACGGACGTTGTTTTTTTTTCATACGTATTTTCCGGAACACCCCGCCTATTCCACCATTTTTAAGCCGTTCCTGCTTTGCTATTGGCTAATCCTTCTTACAACGGTCCAATCTTTTGTTTATATGTGAGCCCGAGCCACGGATAGCCAATCACAGACTTGGAGCCGTGGTAATCAGAATACAGGTAGGAGAAAAAGTAAGGCAACTATCGAACTAGAAAAGTGGGTTACGCAGGCAGAGAGGTCCGCCGCTACTAGCTGACCTGCACGAGCCAAACGCAAATGAGCCTTTTCTGAAAACGGCGCTGTGTTTAGTTTGGTGTGTACACGGCGTACAGCGCTGATTGAGTTGTTAGCTCGGTGACGGAGCTGTGTTGATTGTGAGGATGGTGCTTTTGCGAGTCCGTTTGCTGGTGATGTCCGCGTTTCTGTGCGGAGCCCCGCTGCTGCTCTTCGTACAGGATGCTGAGGCTTTCTATCTTCCGGGTTTGGCTCCGGTCAGCTTCTGTGAGAAATCTCAAGACGGACAAGAGACTCAGAGTGAATGTCAGGTGAGAACACGTGCCCTGTTTCAAATATTTGAGTTTGAATGTTTTGCCTGGAATTTAAATTAAACGTCTTTAAATATTTCGTTGGAACCTCTTTTGCTAACTAGCCAGCTAATGCTAGTAGCTAATAACTTCACAGCATAAACATGACGTTTGTGTAAATTATGTGTATTAGTTTAATATCCATGGCAACTTAACAGTCTGTGTTACGTTTTTGAATGGTATTATTGTATTATGTATTTGACCCTGAAATGCTTATTCACCATTTTAGCTAATGCTAGCCAGAAATCTTAGCTCTTGTTTACTCAGGAGGAGCGGGTCGTGTTCCTATACTCACTACTCTAGCTAAATAGGCGAGAAAATACATGAATATATCGCCGTGGTAGTGTGTAATAGCCGTGTAAAGAGTAGCAGGGTGATTCTGGACACAGCCTTGTTCCTGTGACAGTGGCTTGATGACATACAGCAGTGACGTTACAGGAATGAGAGATTTCTGGAAAGAAAGTTTGTCTTGTAAAAAAAAAAAAAAAACCCTCATTAGTCTGGATACATTACTATTGTAATAATAAAATATTAATATATATATTTATATATATATATATATATATATACCTTTT
>JAOUQZ010000026.1:9220223-9238697 GCA_028564935.1 Neosilurus hyrtlii
ACGCGTAGCAGAGATGGGTCGGAAGCACTGGACGAGAGATCCCGGAAGTGCGTTTGTCCACAGGAATCACTTACCTGATTATTGAAATTGCTGTTAATGTTAATTAAAATAAGATCTACCCCGAAAATAAGCCCTATGGTGTTTTTTGAACCAAAAAAAAAAATAAGACAGTGTCTTATTATCGGGGATAATTTCCCACACTTTTTATATAGATGACTTGTTTACTTATGTACTAAGGATATATCCTGGAGTTTTTTTTACTGTGGGCAATACAAGATTAGTTAACCATAAACTCTAACCGTAAAATGATGTAGAGGGCCTTTAGGATCATTAAAGAGTGTCTCGGAATGAGTCACCCGGATGTGCAGAGAATGTATACCCAGCTGAATTCCCACTCGTATATAACCTCTCTCTCTCTCTCTCTCTCTCTCTCTCTCTCTCTCTCTCTCTCTCTCTGTCTCTGTCTCTGTCTCTGTCTCTCTCTCTCTCTCTCTCTCTGTGTGTGTGTGTGTAGTTTTTGCATGTCTAGGCTTCCTGTCCCCAGCTAACCGCGGTGCTCTGATGACATGTGCGGTGGTGCTGTGGGTGCTGCTAGGAACTCCGGCTGGTTACATCGCAGCACGATTCTACAAGTGTGAGTACATGCCTGAGACACTAATCTCTCACCTTTGACCTCCGAGTTCTGTTAGAGCCTTGTGCAGGTCGTTAGACTTAATCAGTGTCCAAATGGGCCTCTTTTACCCCACATACACACTGTGTGTGTGTGTGTGTGTGAAAAAGAGATTAATTGCGAAGAAATATTATGTATGCTAATTACAATTATTATTTTATCTGATAATTTCATAAATTAGGCATTATTGAGTCAGTAAAAAACAAAAACAAAAAAAAAAACAGGGCAGCAAGGTGGTGTAGTGGTCAGCACATACGCCTCACAACAAGAACGTCCTGGGATTTGATACCCAGGCTGTGTGGAGTTTGCATGTTTTCCCAGTGATTGCGTGACTTTCCTCCACATACTCCGGCTTCCTCCCACAGTCTAAAGACATGCACATTAGGCTAATTGGTGACTGCAAATTGGCCCTAGGTCTGAGTGCAAACCACACTTTCACCCTGTGTAGGCTGACATAGGTTCCAGCCTCTCCGTGATCCTAGTAGGTTTAAGCAGTTTGATGAAAGAATGAGTGAGAGAGAGTAAAACACAACAACAGATTTCCAAATATTAATTTAGAGAGGCTCTTGGGATTTGCTGGAAGAATAGGAAGCAGGTGTGACGCGTGAAGTCTCCGGAAGAACTGTGACTGTTTCTGTAAGATCCTTAGTAATTACTAATATATAAAAAAACAGTACATGTATTTGAGACGACTATTTATTGAAAAAAGGTCGTCACATATTGACTTTCGTTTAGATTATTTCTGTTTATTGACCATTGTAGTACTTCTCTGTAATGTAGAAAGATTCAGGTGGGTTTTTTTTGTTTTTGTTTTTTTTTTTTTTAAATTTGCAGGTACTCATGGCTTTGCGCTGGAATGTACTATACTTTTACTCTAGCACTTTCACCCACACATCATGGCTGCCGCATAATGTGTAATTGTTGCCATCTTTTATTGTACCTTTGCAACAGGATAAGAATGCAAAGAATGTCTATCTACAACATCTTTCTTCTGTCAACTCACAATACAGTGAGCACTTCTCAAAACCCTTATTTGTCCTCATTGACCCTGAGGTTCTTCTGGACCACCATCTTTGCCGGCCATCACATCCCTCTTATTTGGGCCTCGAGGAGTGATGAGTGAGGATACACAAGAGCAGCTTTCCTGGAAGGGCAGCACACCAGCATATAAATACCCCCTTACATGACATGGCCACTTTTGCACAGCTGATCCAGCTGTGCCACGATCATTAGAGGCGGACATTGCATGCTCCTCACATCATTTCTTCATGTCTCTGATGGTTGCCTCGTGTTTTCTCGAATGGAGGGGCTAAGATGCAAGGATGAGACACAAGTGTGGGGAAACGAGGATGCAGTTTAAGGGGTTTGGGATGTACCCAGTGAAACCGGTCATTGTGTCCTCACCTTGATGATTTCACACATTGTCACCTGGTGGTATCATCGAGATTTATATAAAGCAAGCTTGTAGTACTGAGTAAACTGCTCATGTAACAGCAGTGTCCATAAGACTGCAAGTCACATATTTTATTAAATAAGTCCATTAGGCCACACTTATCTTTTGTGTCCTTAATATTCTGTAATCTAGCAAGGGAAATTTAGCTCTACATTTAACCCATCCAACACACGTAAACAGCGGGCACACACGTGAGCACAGATGTGCCGAAGTGGGAAACAAACCAGTGACCTTTCTGTTCTGTTAGGTCACGGCTGCCCTGTCTGGACTGGGATAACGCATTTAGTGTAAGTTGAAAGATGGACTGGGAGTACCTTACCCAGCATGAACCTGAACCGTTCCAGACGCCTCCATGTGACCTTTCTCTGTCTTTCAACATTTGCATTTCATTTGTCTTCAATTTGTGAAAGAAAGATACAAGTACTTTGCAAAGTATATAGTTCTGAATATAATTTACAAATGAGTTTGGTGTTATCATCATCATCGTTATTATTATTATTACTATAAGTTAGTGTGCACTGGTGTGGAATGCTGACTGGATTTTCCCCTGATGCCGGTTTTTAAATAAGCAGTCTGTCTTGAGCTGACTTGTTTTTGTGTGTGATGTGTGCAGCGTTTGGAGGAGAGAAGTGGAAGACCAATGTGCTGCTGACGGCGTTCCTCTGCCCCGGGTGAGTTTTTCTCAGTTAACAATTCTACATCTATGTTTCATGTCATCAGTACACATCTGTACGACTGGAAATTCGGATTAATATTTTTTTTGTCTCTTTTCTCTCGGGCAGTGTGGTGTTTGCCGATTTCTTCCTAATGAATTTGATTCTGTGGGGTGAAGGCTCGTCAGCCGCCATGCCCTTCGGCACACTGGTGGCCATCTTGGCTCTGTGGTTCTGCATCTCCGTTCCTCTGACCTTCATCGGAGCCTACTTTGGGTTTAAGAAAACTGTGAGTGCGTCTATATGGTCTTCTATATGACATGACATATATGGTCGTATAGTCATTTTAAACACAAACACATTCGAATGGTAACATGTGCATGGTGCCATGAGTCCATAGTCGTCTTTTGTGTGTGTTTGTGTTAATTATTAGTTATTTGTGTGTGACGCAGGGAATCGAACACCCCGTACGCACCAATCAGATCCCTCGGCAGATTCCAGAACAGTCTTTCTACACTAGACCCCTCCCAGGCATCGTGATGGGTGGGATCTTGCCCTTTGGATGCATCTTCATCCAGCTGTTCTTCATCCTCAACAGCATCTGGTCAGTTTCCCTGCTGATATTAAAAGATGTTCCTCTGACTGATCAGAACAATCACATGGATTGATATCCATCATTTCTCTTCACACTCTTTAGAGTTATTGATGAATGTGTTACTTTTATAAACAGTCTAAATGCGTGCTGTAGTGATCAGGATGTTAATCATACTGCGCATGATTTTGGGTGTAGAGGAAGTGCTGAAGGAGAGGGGTGGATTTATTAGGGAAGGGAATTTCAAATAAATATACTCATCTATATTCACTCCAGACTATTCAAACATTCTTCAGAGATGAATCACCAGTGTATACTCATCAACCAAAAAGGCTTGAAGCCCTTAAGGTTGCTATTCAGCAAGAGATTGCCGGTCTTCCTCCCGATATGACCCATCGAACCATAGCAGCCTTCAGATGTCGCTTCCATGTGTGTGTAGACAATGACGGACACTGTTTGGAGGATGATCATCTGTAAAACATGATGTATAAAACTGTACTGAATGAAGACTTGTGGAAATAAGCATTTGATTATCTTTAATGATTTTTTTTTATTTACCTTTGAAATGTGGGAGGTTTTATTGGGTTACCCTGTATTTCAGGTTACTGTAGGATTTTATAACACTGAACATGATAGGAATGATAACAAAAATATTGCATTTGTTAAAAAAAATGAAGAATGTACCGTTAAGATGAGTATCATCTGATAAGTTCTACACGTGTGTGTATGTGTTTTTGTGTGTGCACATGATTTTTACATTTTATTTCTTCAGGTCTCATCAGATGTACTACATGTTCGGCTTCCTCTTCCTCGTCTTCATCATCCTGGTGATCACCTGCTCTGAAGCCACCATCCTGCTCTGTTACTTCCACCTTTGTGCTGAGGTTACACACACACACACTCACACACTCACACATACATGCATACAATATTGTATGTATTTCTTAGTGGGGATATTAGTTGACATGATGCATTTTCACTGAGGGCCACGACCCTAAGTTTCGAGATAATCAAGGGTCGAATAATCACTGAACATCTGTTCAAATTGGGCAACCATGAAATCTGCAAGGCCACTTATTTGTTTACAGATTTGTCCTACTTTCCTTTATTCTCTGTCCTTTTCTGACAATGCTTCTCAGTGACAAGCTGGCTTGCAATCTTTCCTGAGTCATGAATGGCTAGCTGTTTACTTGAAATACGTTGGCTCCACCTAGTGGATAGATGATGAATTACATTTCATGGTAATAGTTGATGCAGAGAATGTATAGTAATCATACACTTTTAAAAGCTCTGTAAAATGAGTTGGATCTGGCCCGCAGGCCCTGGGCTGACACCTGTGCCCTAGCCCTGTACCCAAACTTTAACCAACTAAACAACTAAATGCCTCACCTCCACCTTTATACTAACTTTAACCTAATTCTAACCTGAATTCTAAAATCCAGACTGCACCCTCAAACAGCCCTCTGAAGGATTGAGGACGAGCTAAAACGTCCTCACTTTGCTGGTTAAAAACGTATTCCAGTGCTTAATATGCTGCAAGTACAAGTGTAAATGTATGAGCATATCACCCAGTGATTCAGTCAGCACTAATAGAGCTTGTGAGGTAGAAGTTGAAGTAATTTCACAGCTCACTTCTCAGCAACACTGTGTTGGGCAGGGGGTGGCCTTTTGTTGAAATAGCTTCATCTCACTGAAAAATTGGCAAAAATTCCACCTTTAACAAACCATAAATAGTCGTTTTCAGAGAAAATCGAATTCCTATTATTAACTATATTAATTATAAACTCCAAAAGGTATTTCTTGATGAGGATTTTTAAAATTACTCCTTACAAGGGGTTCCAATAATTGTGGCGTATTCACTGTTTTCTCTCACTGTGCAGCTGCAGAATGTTGACGCTCTTGTTTTTGCATTCGTCAGGATTACCACTGGCAGTGGCGCTCATTTCTTACAAGCGGATTCACGGCAGTCTATTTCCTCGTGTACGCCATGCATTACTTCTTCTCCAAGCTGCAGATCACCGGCCTGGCCAGCACTATCCTTTACTTCGGCTATACCATGATCATGGCATTGATCTTCTTCCTCTTCACAGGTGCCCCTGCACGCACATATTTTCCTTTTGCTTTAAAACCCATCTCATTATATTAGCGTGTGTGTGTGTGTGTGTGTGTGTTTTTTTTTTTCTTTGTCTGTTGTAACCTGTAAACTTTTCCTCTTTACAGGAACGATCGGCTTCTTTGCCTGCTTCTGGTTTGTGACAAAAATCTACAGCGTGGTGAAGGTAGACTGAATTCCACCAATCCAAGAACTCTCCTCCGCTAACTGGGATATCTTCGAGGGAGGGATAAGAGCGCTATCAAAGACACCCAATTGCCCCAGCAAGCTAACAACTCAAAATGGGTCCCACAGACCTTTAAGCTTCCATTGGAGTGTATGTGTGTAAAAAAAACAAACAAACTAAAAAACAACAATGTGATTTTTTTTTTTTTCTTCCCATTTTGGGTGTGTGTGTGTGTGTGTGTTATTTCACACATGCTTATAAAAGAGCAGAGCACTCTTTATTTTTTTTTTTTAAGGTAACCTGCTGCAGCACAGAACACAGAGGTCACAGCTGCGTTGTTTTCCTCTACCCTAATTTCAAATTATGTCAGACATTTGTAAATATCACACTTCTTTGTTTCTGCTAATATTAAAGTGCATCAGGTTCAGGTGTAGGTAGTCGACATACACTATGTTGCGGTGTTTGAAGTATGACTTTGTAAATATTATAATTTTTTTCCCTGAAACGTCCACAAAAAAAGAAGAATGCAGTAAAAGAGCTGCAGCGTTTTTGAATTGTCTGCGGGAGTGGTGGGTGGGGGTGATTACCTCTTAGAGATTTCCGTGTGTGTGTGTGCATGTGCTATCCACCAGCTGGCTTTCTTTGCTTTTATTTATCTCCTAATTTTTAAATAGCATCGTCTTACTGTTGATTTATGCATCTATGCTTTCTTCGTGCCTCATCGTTAAGGTGAAAGAATAAAGCACTTCACCTTTATAAAACATCAGCACTGCTCCAGGTGTGTAAAAACTGGTATGCACACACTAACTACATGAGCTATTAGCAACATTAGCTAGTGTTTTTTGTTGTAGGTGTTTTTTTTTTTTTTTTTTTTAAAGAACTGGGAGTATATATTGTGATCTGCTTTTAGTTTTCTATCTTGGTTTCAGTTTGTTGCATGTACCGGAGCTGATTCAAGATCAGGCGTCTATTACATAATATTAACCGATCGCTTGCTTTCTTATTTGCTTTCTTCTTATTTCCTTCGCTTTGGCACGCATTAAATTTTGCTATGTAGACTTACATGGATGGACTGGTCATTGGAGCGGGACCATGTACATAATCACACTCTGTAAGCAGAGCCATGCGTACGTTGTATGCTTTATGATTTGCTTTACACTGATCAGGGGGTTTTCTTCACTGGTTTCAAGTAATGAGATTGTAAGGGGAGGGGTGGGGGTGGGGGGTTAATGGAAATGTAGAAGAAAAGGAATTTCCCAAATAAAATCAGATTTTTCAATGATACACAGTATTTTTGAAGCTTAAAGTTGGAAAGCATCTTTATTTTTATTGCTGCTGTTAAAGCTGGGGGAAAAATCCTGGTTTCTCATCAGCGCCCGCACCAGGATATTGGTGGCACATCATATTTTCCCTCCCAAAAAATCACGCTCAAAGTCTCAGAAAATGCCTCAGACAGCGTAAACACGGCACTGAACGTGATTCGGTGTTAGATGTTGTGATTGTAAGATAGTTGAGTTGGTTCTATTTAAAATAGTTCTATTTTTTAAAGATTTTTGGAACTGCAAGGCTGCTGTTCTGTAGACACTTGTGCAGGGTTTAATACATGTTAAATGTTCATGTAGAAGAGTGGTCAGCTAGGGTGTGTTGTGAAGGAGAAGATTTTAATAAACAAGTACTTCTAAAAGGTTTTTGTTGTTTAAGCTTTTGGGCTTCGACAGTCACCTTATTTATCTCGTAAAAAAAAAAACAACGCCGCATTTAGGTTTTCAAAATGTTCCGATGAGAAACTGGGAGTTTTTTAAATCCAGCTTTAGGGATATGTCACTCAGGCCTCAGTCAGGTTTGTTTAGTCTTGCTCTGAAGCTAGGAGGATAATGTGGCTGATTTAAAAAAAAAAAAAAAAAAAAAAAAAAAAAACAAAAGAGTTAACCCAGAATTGCAACACATCCAACTTTTATGAAAAGAAGTGTCTGGGGTGAGGGAAGTCTGGGCATCCCTGCTTAGACTGCTGCCTCCGCGACCCGGCCCCGGATAAGCGGAAGAAGTTGAGATGAGGTGAGCAAAGACAAGCTTTCATAATCTGGTAAATGTATTAAAAGGTTAATTACTTTGGTGACAGAACATTCGCATTGCTCACAGCCTTTAAAGCTGGGGATGGAGAGACAAATTCTTACCAGGAAAATTGAAGGAAAGAGGAGTAGAGGATCACAAAGAATAAAGTACCTGAAAAGTTTAAACGACTTTAGCACAAAAGGAGCATCAAGCTGCATAAGTGACAACCCCAGTGTCTGAATCAGATATGGGACCCCGATGATGATGATGATGATTTAGGAACACTACAACATGCAGCTGTGATATTAAAGTACCGAGGTCTTCACCTTTATGACTAAGCTCAAAAGTTTGCCTCCCTGTTGAGATACCCAGGTTGTACAGTACAAACCAACATCCTAAAGAAGTCACAAGAAGATAATAGGGAATAATAATTTGATTCCATTCGTGTGGTATTTAAGACAATTCATACAGTGTATTTCCTGTGCAATATTTGCCAAGTGGTTTAGTGATCAGAACATGTGCCTTACAGTAAGAACATCCTGGCTTCGAGTCCCGGGCGTAGCCAGGGTGTTTCTGTGTAGGGCCTGCATGCACATTAGACTAACCAGCTGTTCCAAATTGGTCCTACATGTGAGTAGCAGTGTGAATGTTGTGTGTTGTCCTGTGATGGACTGGTGGGCTGTTTGGTGTGTACCCTGCCTATGATTAAGCAGTTCAACAAGTGAATGAATTGATGGTAAGTGTACTTCACGTTTAATTTTATTCATTTAAAGATGTTTCTTAGTAATTTCCCAACACATCAAAATGTTGACATTCCTGATCCTGAAGTTTTTTTCAGCACAGTGGATCAGTAGTGGCGGCACGGTGGCGTAGTGGTTAGCACGTCCGCCTCACAGCAAGAAGGTCCTGGGTTCGATTTCCAACTCGGGCGTTTCTGTGTGGAGTTTGCATGTTCTCCCCGTGCTTGCATGGGTTTCCTCTGGGTACTCCGGTCTCCTCCCACAGCACAGTAGGCTAATAGGTAGTTCCAAATCATCCCTAGGTGTGAGTGTGCGTGTGAATGGTTGTGAGAGTATTGGCCCTGCGATGGCCTGGCAAGCCATCCAGGGTGTATCCCCCGCCCTCTCCCAGTGTTGCGCCAGCCTCCCCGCGACCCTAATTAGGGTTAAGCGTCTTAGTAAATGAATGAATGAATGTAAGTAGTTATCACTTCATTGTAAGAAGGTTCTGCACTCAAGCCTTCTGCTGAACAAGGATCTTTCTGTGCGGAGTTTGCATGTTCTCCCCATGCTTGTGTGTTTTTCCTCAGGGTACTCTGGTTTCCTCCCACAGTCCAAGGACATTCACATTAAATTACCCATAGGTCTGAATGTGAGTGTGATTGGTTGATCATTTTTGTGCAGAGCCTGTAATAGATCCGTAGTCTTTTCAGGCTGAACTCCCGCTAGCCTCCAGCTCAACCACAATGGATTAGCAGTATATGTAGATGATGGACGGCTTTAACAGCAACGTGCTAGTTAACTAAATAATTATTCTCCTCGTAAACGATTAAATTCCTCACGTTTCTCAGCTGCCCAGCAACAGTATTCTGATGACTCTAAACACTTCAACAGCCTTCATAAATCAAACACTCAAATTTATTTTCTCTTCCTGTGTAGCCATGACAATTGTTAACAGCGGTGTCACTTTGTATTTGAATTATAGCTTTGTGCTTTGTATTGGATTAGTAAAGAGTTGGCATGCTGATCTGGTTTTACTGGGGCGTTTCATGGATGAGCAGCCGACATGTCTGTTTTAGGGTTCTACATAGAATCTTTAAGGATCTACTAAGGGGACCTTTAACTTTGTGTATGTGATCTAATGCTCGATACCATCAGAAAAAAGAATATTAGTGCAGACAAACAGCACTACTTTGTGCCAGGGTCTTCACCACTGCTGTATTCATGATTCTTCTCACATCGGGATATGATGCTGAAGGTTCTGTCACATAAATCACAGTTTCTCCAGGTCTGATGTAAGGGTTGGGGCTCATTACCTTTCCTGTGAGCTACACGGAAGGTACTGTGACATGGTAGTTTTCGTTCCGCAGGAAATTGTGTGCTTGTGTATGTCTGTCTGCAGGCCACGAGTATGCGCTTGGTCCTAGTGGACTGCAGACAGACAGACACAAAATATTTTCAGAACATCTCGTGCCTCATCTAAACCTGGGTCAGAGGAAGCTCTGTGCGTCCATGCGTTCTATAATACATCTCAGCAAATACAGTATCAAAAATCTGAAACCTCTGCGTGACTTTAACTGGAGCCGTGTGAAAGGTCAGTGAACGCATTTGTTCACTCCACCAGTCATTTTATTAATTGTATTGTGATATCTGATTTGGTTGTAAGTGGGACTTGAGTATATTCTCAATAAAGTAATGATGCTCCTTAAACTGAGTGCTGATTTAAAACACTTAAAGACCTGAACGTTCTAATGATCTCTTCATGCAGTTATGTCGAACGCAGCTGAGAAAAAAATCCCCCATTATTTTCTTTTAAACACCTCTGCTGTGAGTCACTACTCTGACAGCATGCCTGTTTTTTTTTGTGTGTGTGTGTGTGTGTGTGTGTGTGTGTGTGCCTTGTTGAAGTTCCAGATGGCAACTTCACTCGCTCTTTTGTTGTGTGGCTTTCCTTTCAAAAAAAAAAAAAAGAGAGAGAGAATGAGTTTTACTGCTTCCCTTAAATTGGCCTGGGCTGTATCTGGATGCAATGGGAACAGCCTTTGAAAATCCCCTGTCTGTTGATAGCAATAACAACTTTTCTCTCGCGTCCCAACATACAACAAAAAGAATTCTGCCGTCTCATAAATAAACTGCTTAGCAAACACTGAGACAGTGGGCATATTAGATGACGTGACTGCAATCAACCTGTACACACTACAGGAATCAGCTTGCATAGTTAACTTTTGATAAAAAAAAAATCCAAAAAAAAAAAAAACTTGTATATAGACTTATAAATATGTTAATTTCTCAAGTAGTTTTGTTTCATTCATTCATAATTTGTAATTCTGTAGAAAAGTGTCGAAGAGTATACAGTATAGGGGGCAATTGACAATACTGAAGATATTGAAGTTATTTTCTCATTTCTGATTGGTGGAAGTCCTGGATTCGAGATCCATGCTCCGGAGTTTGGATGCTCTTCCCTTGTGCTGATGTCGGTTTCCTCCAAGTACCTCAGTTTCCTCCCACAGTCCAAAGACGAGGTGTGAGTGGATGTGGGTGTGTTGCCCTGCGATGGTCTGGCGAGCTGTTCAGGGTGTACCCTGCCTTTTCCCAGTGTCGGTTAAGATAGACACAGCCTCCCTGCAACCCTAATAGGATTAAGCAATTTGGTGAATGAATGAATGATTGTGGTACTCTGATACAAGCTGAATTATTGCATCATTGCCATCGGATAAGTTGAAAGATTATTGCACTATTGGTACACACAACATAGAACCATGACGGTCTGTTTTGAAAGAATTTTTGAATGAATAGTAAAACAATTATCGAATAATATGATGAGAATTATTCAGTCCTAACTGAATTATTTTCTATGTCATACGTTTTCCACGTCAATAATTGCTTATTATCCTGAGTGGTAATGGTTGAAGCAAAATGACGGACACTGATGTTCACTTGGAGCAGGAGGCGTTGTTACCATGCTTTAAAAGTGGAAAAATACCTAAAAGTCTTGTTTTGTTTTTCTTGTGTTTCTGTGTAGCGTATACTAAAACTTTGAATACTTTTAAAAACATGCCAGTACATTCATGCTTATGCTCTGCTCTGGGAGTGTGCAGCCCTCACCTGATCTCCCTAGGTCATGCATAATATATGTAAAAAAACAAACAGTATGGCTGTGGGTTTGGTTATTTATTTATTTGTTTGTTTGTTAGTTTGTATTTTTTGATGTAGTGTGTTTATGTTCCCATGTAGTATATACTAAAACTTTTATTCTCATCAGGCCTGGTGGATGTCATTCAACTGAATATCAACGTTCTGTTCCAAGAACTATTTCACAATATCCACCCCACCTTAATGGAAAATTGTTAATTAGTTATTGGGTTGTATTTTTATAGTTTTCTTCGTCCCGGTATCTGTATAATGTTTTCTTTTTAAATATTCCTTTATTCGGGTTTCATGCACAAAATCCAGTTTCCTCCCACAGTCTAAAGCCATGCACATTACGCTAATTGGACCCTAGATGTGAATGATTGTGTTTGTTGGTCCCGTGATAGACGGGTGAGCTGTCTAGGGTGTACAGAGGGTTGTCGGAGATAGGCTCCAGCCTCCCCCCGACCGTAATAGTATTAAACAGTCCAGCATGAGAGTCAATATTCATTTGTTTCAATTTTTAGAACATAGGAGTATTTTTAAATTGTGCATTATTGAGTATATTTATAAAATGTAACTTTTTACATAGCTGTGTACTGTTTACTGTATTGACCCCTTATTGTGTACCGAAGTAAACATTTATTTCCAGAGATTGTCAGAGCCAAAATACAAAACTAATTAACTAAATGTCACACCAAACCTGTCAACATGTCTGACATAAGGGAAAAGTGTACACAATCCTTTGGATCACCATTGTTTTCCATAAACAGTTTAAATAACATGTCTAAATCTAAAGCATTTCCATGTATGTCTTTCATGTTGCAGTGTTTTAGAATTGTATCTAATGCTTTCATCTCCATCATCCCTCCACTCTATAGACTCATCCTATTGTGCATGAGTCAGCTACTGCTGGGAAATGAAGGAAGCAGACAGGCGTCACCCCCACATACTTCTATTCACTACAAACTGAGCATCTGGGGTGTGTTTTTACTCTTAAGCAGCTGGTAACGCTGATTTGAGATCGACTGAGAGAATAAGTTCAGCCAATCTCACAAAAAGATTTTTTTTTTGTGGCTGAGTCACGTGTGTGTGTGTGTGTTTGTGTGTGTGGTAATCCTCCCTATTAGTGCCGTGTTTGGCCTGGGATTCTTATACCCACACACTTGAATGAATGAGAAACTATTCAGTGGATCAAAGGAGCAAGCGCTTTTCTTTAAGTTTAGCTGAATAGAGGAGGACCTGGGCGGAAGCATCAGCAAGCAAGGGCAGTCGGGTCAGGGGCTCTGGTTCACATGGAGTTAGTTCACTGCATTCAGATGTATTCATCTGGGCGATGTATTCATCCTAAGCAGCTAAGAAGTGAGGCAGAGCCCAGCTCATGCATGATACACTCCTGCTCCAAGGTTACAGTCAAATACCATAACTACCAACATAGCCAGTATTCATTACACGGAACCTTGAGCAACCTATAAATGTACTCTAGCTAGACAGGGTTAGCGGTTTGCTGGTTCCTTGAGCAGGATTCCCATGGATCCCCAATTCCATACCTGGAAGTTCTCATTGAAACTTATTTATAAAGTCTATTCCAGACATGGAAAGTCAGGGGATTTGGGCCTGGTCATGGTTTATCATGCAGCTTTGTTTGTACCATATTAACATTTTAGTCGCAACTTTTATTTCCCAAGCAGTGTTTTTCTTTGAGGTTATTTTAGAATTCTTAAACAAAAGTTTGTCCTGAAAATGTCTGTGTACTTTCAAACTGATGGGCTTACGATACTGTGACTGGCCTGTTTTTCCACTCACTGTGGCTCATGGAATTACAGATTTTAGACTGAATGTCAGGGAATTTGACTTAAAAGCATTTGATCACGAATGTTAACTTTTGCATGGGCCACAGGAAAATCACACATCTGCCATCACGAAGAGAGAGCTTTCCAGTCCAAGGCGTTCTTCGCATCCTTTTTGGCATCCACATTAAAACAAAGAAAAAATACCTTCAAGCACCAGACAACACTTTGAATCAAGACCTTTATATATAAAAAAAATTATAAAAGATTTAGGCTTTGCAGCTTAGAAATATGGCCTCGAGGAAGCCACATGTGCAATGGTATACCTTTGTAGGCCAGTGTTTTTGCCCGACCACCCCTTTAAATCCAGGAAGGCTTGAGAAAACAGGTACAAGCACATATGGATGGACAACAAGGTGTGTTCTATGTGGCAGAAACTTAAAAAGAGCTGTCTTCGCCAGCCTTCTACTCTGGTTTGAGTTACGGTGAAGAGATAGGGAAGATTTCTAATGAGGAACGGCCAGTCCCTAGTGCAAATGCCAAACTGGTGAAACATTTGCTTTTAACTGGAAACAATGCTCCAGGGTTCAGCATGTCTCTGGTACTCCTGGAACCTTCCAGGAACTATCAGCTAACTGTAACCATGCTGCGACTTCTCTCTGATAAGGCTCTTGAGGACCACTTGAGCAAATCTATAATCCAACTTGTTTAAGTTGTATTCTGGCTTAGTATCTTAGTTAAACAATTGAGTGTTAATGGTCTCACTCAAGTGGTTATTAAAGGGGATTGTTGAACTGTGATTACGTTGGTAGTCCTGGGATTTGAACCTTCTGGTAACTAGCACAGAACAATAAGCATGCAGCTGCCATTGCTCCTGATTATGATACAGTGGTGAGGAAACTGACCTCGATCAGCAGCAGACCTTCAAGAAAGCATCCATTCATTCATTCTTTTGCCAAACGGCTTAATCCTGCTAGGGTTGGAAGGCTGGAGCCTATCTCAGCCAACTCTGGGTGCAGAGGGGGGTACACCCTGGATATCTTGCCAGTCTATCACAGGGCCAACACACACAATCATTCACAATCACATCTAGGGGCAATTCGGAACAGCCAATTAGCCTAATGTGCAATTTGGTCTGTGGGTGAAAACTGGAGTGCACGGATTAAAACCACACAAGCATGGGAAGAACATGCAAACTCCACACAGAAACGCCCATGCTGAGCTTGGAACTTGAACCCAGGACCAGATTGCTGTGAGATAGACATGGAAACTACTATGCCACCGTGCCGCCCATCGAGAAATTATGTTGTTATTGTTTTTTTCTCCCCTAATTTTTAGCTGTATCCAATTCCCACCTATCAAGTGTTGCCTCCCTATCACATACGACCACCACCAACCAGGGAGGGGTGTAAGAATGTACATTCCCCCTCTGTGACATGCGATGCTGCCACCTGCCTCTTTACAAACTGCATTTGCAGGTGTTCTAACACACTCGGAGTGACACTCTGACAGAAAGTTCCTGTGATGTAATAGTGTATAATCTGTGGCTTTGTTTCGGGCTGGCGTGATACTGTTCAAGGCTTTACAAATTTACTCCAGTAGAGCCACTTGTTAGGGGCTAGGTTCAATCCCATGGTTGTCCAGTCTAATCCACAAATGGCCAGCCTGAAGACTGATGCCACTCGTTTAATCATTTCCTATTTATCTTTTATTCGTGCTCAAATGTTGCTCCTGAATGAAAACTATGCCATCCATTTGCAGATAAGGTTGGTGAGCACACAGGTTTTATCCCAACCTTGATTTTCCTCTTTACTGAGATCTTCGACAGAACTAATACTCAACTTTTAACAGAACTAATATCTAGATTTGTGGATGTTTACATGACCTCACTTTTGGTTTGCCATAATCCAGGTTTGGAGGTAGGATTGGGGTGAAATTACTTTACTGATTCCACCTTTTTGACACTGATCAAAGGAAAATATTTCTCTTAATATAGTAGGTGATGTATACTACCAGGCTACTATGTTCACACTTGCCTCATAGGCACCATTCTGAAACATTTCCATCCCGCTTTATCCTTTATTAGGGTCATGCAGATAAACAGATTTCCAGACCAACGCCGGGTCAACACAGAGACACCTAGGGACAATTGAGAATACCCAAATAGGAGGGTAACCTGGGAGGAAACCCACGGAAGCATGGGGATAACATGAAAACTATGCACAGAAATGCCCTCACTGGACATGGGGCTCAAACCCAGGACTTTCTTCCCATGAGGCGGAGGTGCTAACCTATACGCCACTGTGCTGCCCATTCTGATTGAGTGTAGTCATGTTGGTGCTCATCCACCAGTCTGGACTGGTTAATCTTTATAACTCTTCTGATCACAAACTCAGGAGTGTGCAACAAATGTCAAGTTCTTGTATACATAAAGCCTTTATGTGACTCTGTTGGTGTTCCTAGTAGCCTCCATGTTCAGCCTCACAGTGACTTTTTTGTTTTTGGGTGAGACTCCAGCAAAAAGCATCACAACTCACAACACTCCTACACATAGTTTACTCTTTAGTTGGCCAGGCCAAAGTTTCCTCTTCCTGGAGGAGGTGAAAAAGTCATAATATGAGCTTGAATAAATCCTACAATTTATTTCTGATGCACATTTAAAAACAGGAGCCTATCCAAATGTTGGCTGACAAATCTTGGGGTTTTACTTCAATATCCATCTGTCTGAGAGATAAAATGATGTATGTAATGACATCATTAACTTAAGATGGACTTGGTGTTATGATTTTTTACTTGGTCTGATTGATTGTTTGGTTAACCAACCAATAAACTCTGAAATTTAGACTACATCTGCCAGTAAGCCAAATGTACCACCAAATGTAGATTTATTCAAATCATACTGATCCTCTGTCTCTATATTCATTCATGGATCCTTCTTTTTAAATAACAATCTAGAGGGTGTCCAAAATGTCAGGAACCAATGAAAGTAAAACTTGATGTTGGGATACACTGTATTAATCCTGCAAGGAAAATTATTGCCTCTGCATTTAACCCATCCAAATGGAGCACACAGGCTTGGAGGAGTGCCACACACTGGGGCGCTCGGAGAGCAGTTGGGGGTTAGGTGCCTTGCTCAATGGCACTTCGGCTTTGAATGAGGAGGAAGGGAAGATGCAGCTCTCTCCCCCACCTACTACACATTTTGGTCCTAAAGCCGCTTCTCTAACCATTAGGCTATGTCCCATATCTGTCTGTCCATGCCACTGAGTTGATGATGATTGGTCATCAACTAGTAAAGAAGGCGGATTCTTCACTACATTTGCCATTTATGGTTATTGAAAAAAACCAAAAGTTTCCTTAGATGACTCAAATAAATTTTTTTAAAGTTGCGCCCATACCAGTCGACTCTGGGCGAGGCCAGAGTACACCCTGGACAGCTCGCCAGGCCTTCGCAGGGCAGAAACACGCTGACGGCAATGCAGCCTACTCTTGACGAAAATCAGCAATGGTTCTTTTACATGCCTCCCACCATGGCCAGTGAGACACATGGCCAGTATTTGATAACCCAGTTATGTTTTGATAACCCAGCACAGGGGGGCAATATGGAACATGAACTTGTTAAACAGATAATTATACTAACAAGACAGATGATACAAATGAATGTGGAAATGAGCTGGCGAAAGGCGATGAACAGAGAACTCAGTGTTAGCCTTTCCTTATTTCACTTCAGAATGAATTCAGGAAATGCCGGAGACTTATTTATTTATTTCCTCCGTAAAGTAGCCACTTTACTCTTATAACACCAAGCTCGGACATCCGTAGAGATATCTATCAGGAGCTCGGTCATTATTTGGTGCCTAAATCTTTATATAAAAATAATTTGCTTTACACATTCCCAATAATTTGCTTAACTAATTCCCATTGGTTCCTGACTTTTCAGATACCCTGCACAGTCCCTACAATATTCTCTTAAAATGGCATCTATTGGTATTTGTGTTCATGATATCACATATTGTGGGAATGCTATATAGTACCATTAGGTCCCTCTGTATAGACAAGTAATCCATTTTAACCAAAGACCAAGAGTACCTTATAGAGATGACATGTATATGGATTACGCCAACATTTTCTGAACCGCTTTATGTTTTATTAGGGTCACCAGTTCACATTTACACCTTGGGGCAATCAAGAATATCCAATTTGCCTAATGTCCATGTCTTTGCACTATGGGAGGAATCCAGAGCACCCAGAGGTAACTCACAAGGAGAACATGCAACCTCCACACAGAAACATTCAAATCCAGGACCTTGTTGTTGTGAGGTGGAAGAGCTGAATGGTAGAGGTAGAGTTTATTTACTGTCCAAACAGAACCACTTTCCTTGAAATAATAATGGTATAGTGACTGCTTTTCTAATCATGGCGAGCAGTAACCTCCAGAGATTAGTCACCTCACCAGGTTGTAACACAGTCTGGTGGAAAATACCATAGATGTTAAAGTTCATTCACCCACTCACTCATCTGCTTAATACTTCTAGGGTCGCAGGGAGGCTGGAGCCTGTCTCAGCCGACATTGGGCGAAGTTGGAGTACACCCAGAACAGCTTGCAAAAGCCATCATTCACACTTACGTTGATTCCTAGGGGCAATTTGAAGCAACCAATTAGCCTAATGTGCATGTCTTTGGATACTGGAGTACCTGGAGGAAACCCACACAAGCACGGGGAGAACAGGCAAACTCCACACAAATATGCCGGAGCCCAAACCCAGGATCGTCTTGCTGTGATGGGATTGTGCTAACCACTATACCACAGTGCCGCCCTGGTGTCAAGATTGAGAAGCTATAAACTTGTACTTAGACTCCTTGGCGGTTGGAAAACAAAGTTGCAGCTCTTTTGTTTATTGGAAAAAGGCTAATTGGTTTCAGTTTTCATTTCCATCACATCTCTCTCCCTTTCTTGTCTTTCTTTGCCAGGTGCATTTATCCCATGAGTAGTTCACTTCTACTTACAAGTGCTTGCTCAGCCCCTACTAGCTTAATCAATTACTCCACTCAACCATGATTCATGGTTTTGTGTGTGTGTGTGTGTGTGTGTGTGTGTGTGTGTGTGTGTGTGTGTGTGTGTGTGTGTGTGTGTGTG
>JAOUQZ010000026.1:9238797-9252110 GCA_028564935.1 Neosilurus hyrtlii
AATGGTTTTGTGTGTGTGTGTGTGTGTGTGTGTGTGTGTGTGTGTGTGTGTGTGTGTGTGTGTGTGTGTGTGTGTGTAACGGTCCTAAATGACTCTGGATGCAACATACTATCGGACATCATGTTATAATATATAAAAAGATCAATATGCCTGGTCTTACTTTTGTGGACTGTACACTTTCAAAGTAGATAATTTTCTTCTCGCCTGTGCTTGGAATGCAAAGTGTGGCATGATGAAGCAGCATATCTTCCCTCCTTCTCTCCTTTTCTTTTTTTTCTTTCCATCTGCCCATAGCAATCACTCATCCATTTTTCCAGTCTCAAAGGCTTCTGGGGCTTTTGTTCCTGACATTGGTCCCCAAAACATTCATCACTCCATCCAACTTTTGATATGACCAGGTTCACTCTCTCTCTCTCTCTCTCTCTCTCCCTCTGTCACACTATCTCTCTCTCTCTCTCTCTCCCCATATTTTTGTCTATCTCTCACCCCCGTTCACCTGGGCAGAGGGGGCAGTTGTGCCCCTGTGTCTCTGGGGGCAGTTCTGTCAGATTTCCCTCAGCGGGGGTCTCTTTGTCCCCTTTCTCTTGCTCTCAGTGGGGGCAGGGAATGGCGGCGGCTCTGTGTCCGAGCCTGTCCTGTCCCACAATGCCCCCGTGTCCATAACGGATCGGCCAATCTGCTTATTTGGCTTGCACGGAGTCAATAAAGAAAGCAAAGCCTCTTGGAAAAAAGTGACCCCTCATGGGCAATGGGCCCCTCCCAAACATGTGTTTGCCCCTCCCTCAGATTGGTGCTTTCTTTCTTTTTCCTTTCTTCCCCTCCGTCGTTCTTTCTCTCTGTGTCAATAGGGAAGGCTGGGTAACGGTTATATACTGATGAAGAGGATGTGTTGGTTCATGTTGATTGGGACTGACACACCACATCTGTTAGGGAAGGGGCAATGTGTCAACAGCTAGAAGGAAAGACTTTAATAAAAATAAATAAATAAATATCATTTCAATTTTTAGATGTTGTCCTCCTCTAAGTTTAGTGCAAAATTTATAACACTTACCCAAGAAGCAGGACTTGTAGCCAATATGCTGGAGTTGATAAAAGTTGCCTTTAAGAGGGATTAGACTTGGACTGAGATTACTGAAGTTAATTAATCTGGTTTAATCCCGTTTTGAAGACTGACGCACCATAATCCAGCCTAATGATCCTTCTTTGAGTAGGGTGTGGAGGATCTGGAACTAGTCCTCTTGAGATAAGTTGTTTTTGATTACTCTTTGGATGGAACAGGAGAAGGATTTAAATGAACTGAGTCTGGATTAAGACTGCTGATCTGAGATCATACCACCATCACAATCACCTCGTTTACGTAAACGTTATAATATAATTCATACGAACTACTTGATGGCACTGTGTTGAGAGAGTTTTAATAAAGAACTGTAAATAAATAAACTAATATAGATTATGGATTATTAATAATAATCAAAAGTGAAGCTAATGATTAAATTAGGTGAGGTGAACCATTCAGAAAGTCTTTTTAAAGGATCTTTAGTTATACTCAGAATTTCTGGTTGTTTATTAATGTTTAGTAAATCATTGGGGTTGCTGGCTTCATAGTTGCATTAGGTTGATTTTATTTTTATTGTTTTCAGATTAATTAGTATTAGTGTTCTAGTGAAAAGAGATAATATGCACTAAACTGCTTAATTAATTTAATTACATTTTCATATTTTATACTGAATACTAAAGGGAAAATGTATTTTTTTATATATTTAATTTTTACAACATAATATTTACATTTTTATGCCATGATACAAGCATTGAGATTGCATAAAAGTAGTAAGTTTTAAATTATCATCTTGATTAATGTATTAATTTAGTGTGCTAGTAATTGTAATGTATTGATTTTTTTACTATGTGGGCTATGAACTACATTTTAAGACATAAGTCTATATTATTCTTATTCTTATTCTTATTCTTATTCTTATTATTATAGCCTGTTCACGGAAAGACTAACTTGTTTCAAAGATGTCCCTCAACATTACAACACTTTATTTTCCCTTTATATGTGTACGCACTGTACACCATTCCATTATTTTAATAAGTAAAAATAAATTTGTGTTGAAGTACAAGAAGATTAAATCACTTTGGGCCATGCTGTTGTCAGAAAATAATCAATATATTTCAAAAGAATATATGAGCAGTTTTTATTTGAGAAGTTTCATTGCAGCTGTCAGGTTTCAATGCATAACACCAATCTGGAAATGGGAATGCTGTGACCAGATAGTGAAACTGTGGATGCTACCAATATAGAAATGTTTACCATGAATTTCATACTGCTAATCTACACACTATATATTTTTCTATTCAATATTTTTTACATCATTGTGTACATTTTGTATTTTTGTTTACATTTTGTATCAGTTGTGTATATATTTGTATTTTTGCATCTTTTTCTGTAGATTTTCTAGAGTACACTGTTTTGTTATACTACAAAGCCTATTTTATTCAATTCTACTTGTAACTCAGCAGTGTAATGGTTTCCTGACATTTCCTCCCTGATCCTAAATGCACAAAATACCAGCACTATAATATCAGCAGGATTCGCAGTTTGCCTTCATTCTTTACTAACATTCCTCGTTAGGCTGGCGTCCTTTCTGAAACTATCCCTTTAATTACAGAGTGAGTGTGAGTGAGTGGGCTCTGATTGACTCGGTGGCCTGGTAGGGAGCGTGGCTGATAGGATTTGAGCTCCATTGAGGAGGCCACGGCTTCTTCTCCACACAAAAGGAACAAAGGAACAAGAGGCCATGGAGAACTTCATTTAAACTCTCTTAGAAGCAGGATGACACACACACATGTGCACACACAGTTAACTGGGCGTTTCTGGATTCTAAGCGTGTCAAAAACATCTAATCATAGTCCATTCCAACTAAGAGAACATTTTATTTGCTAATATTACTAAAGTTTGTTTGGACATTGATGGAGGGTATTTCTGTCTATTTAGAAAGGAAGTTTTGCTCCCTAAGGTAAAAATAATATCATTATAAATCTCCTGGGTGTATCTATAATAATGACAATAATTGAACTAAATTTACATTGACAGACATTTATGTTAGTCTTTTAGAAATAGGTTCAATTTAAGTATTTAGTTATTTTTAAGTATTTAGCAATTAAAGTATTTTCAGTGAGTTTGTAACTTTGTAAGATGTTTTTATTAGAAAAAACATTGATCTGGATCCCTTGTTGTAGAAACTTGCCACACACAATATGTACACTATCTAATATCAAGTACAATGCAAACTATGAAGTGGCACCCACACAGGAATTGATGAATGACAAAGCAATTCGCTCATCACTCATCACTTCCTGTGTGGACGGCACTTCATAGCTTAAGAAGTGCTCATGGCCAGCTCTGGTTGCCTAGGTAACCTTTTTGCATGTTTCCCCGCTTCAAAATATTCCTGAGGGAAATCATGAGCAGTACCTAGTGCGTTTTTCAGCTTGTATTACTTTAGCATATATTACCTTATATTCTCATAATAAATAGCTTATTAATACTTAACCATTAAGCATTAAGCTTATATAAATATATACTCTTGGGAAATGAGGACCGTGTCAGAAATTTGAAGCCAAGAATCATGTTTCAGGTTGTTGTACTTGTAAAAAGATTTTGTGTAATCAAAACACCGGATCTTTTACATGGCAATAGCAAGCAGCTCTTTCATTTTGATGTAGGCAGAATCACTAAACTCGAATTCATTGAAAATGTTTTGGGGAACTCAGAGTTTGGCAGCATCTGTCAATCAGTGGTTTCTTTAATCTCTGATTGGTAATCACTTAAATCACATTGCGTGAAAGTTGAGCCCTGTTAACTCTCTACCTGCCCAATTCACATTGCTTGAGAAAATTTTGCCTCTCACCACTCATTTCATTGACTTTACATGGTTGCTTGACACTCATCGCCTCCCGTGTGGCCGCCCCTTGAGATTTACAGTAACTCCTTTATCAAACAAATGGAATTTAGAGTCGCATTGCTGTCTGAGAGTGGACAATGAAGTCCATAAATGCAAACATTTTGGGATTTGATGGAATATCGAATTGTTTAATTTCTTGATTAAGCTAATCAGTTGCAAGAAATGGGCAGCCAGTGTATGTTTAAGGCGCCACTTCAATGAGAAAAGCTTGTGTTCTTAAACTAAAACTTTTTTAAAGAACTTTTTAAGATGAATGTGTACAATCACATTTCAGTATTTTAAAAATATTTTAGCCCCTTGAGGTGTGTGGCATGTAGACATTTTTGAGGAATTTCCAAATTCGAAAACCGTAAGATATATTCCTACAGTATCTTAACTTTACCACAAACCCGAATCTAAACTTCATAACATTTTGTACCAAAAGTATTACAATATTAAAGCTTTTTTTGTTATTTCTTGATGTCATGAATTTTACATTTTATGTAGCCAGAGAAATGGTTGAAAATACTATTTATACACAAACATGCCTTAAAGCAAACAGCGAAACAATGAAAGCATGATTATGGACTTCCTCTTGGGATGAGGCTTTGATCTTTAACAATATGAGCAGTAAACACACACAGACACATCCTTGTTTCAAACACTGGTTATAGTGAAACATCAAAAACAGCTAGAGTTAAAAGTGTGTTTGTTTGATACCACTGTGCACACCCTCGCCATCACACTAAAGATCATTTGTGTATCATCTCTTAGTATGAGGAACCACTCATCCTGTGAACTACAAGCTGACCTGTATTTACGCATGTTAGCTGGTGGTAATCTAACGCTAATGCTACAAACATCCAGGTCAAAGGATGGCTATGAAGTGGGTATGTTATGTCCGAATTGTTTGCTGACTAGTTACTTGCATACGAATAGAATATAAAAGGTATGCCCAATAAATTGTACCTACCTGTGTTTACCTGATGTTGGTACATACTGTGTACTCTGACATGGACAGTCCTTATGTTTACACAGAATGGTAATTTTAGTAACTAATGAGCAACAGTTCAGCAGGTGGAAAAACCTTACTGATCAAAGAGGCCAGAGGGGGATTTAACCATCAAGGTTTGAGCTGACAGGAGATGTATAATAATAATTCTTTACACATGTGATAAAAACGCACAACATGTAGAATTTCTAGAAGACTGGACAACAACTGAAAGAAACTGCATTTCTACTCTTGGACACAAAATCATGGAACCTGGGTCTAATCGACATCTGTCCAGGTTTAATCAATCAACATTTCTATTATATCTCACTGGAATGTTTCTCACATCCACACCTAGGGGCAATTTGGAACAGACAGTTAGCCTAATGTGCACTTTTGGACTGTGTGAGGAAACCAGAGTACCCAGAGGAAACTCATGTAAGCAACATTCCAAATTTCCCCTAGGTGTGAAGATGAGTGTGAATTGTTTTGTGTGTGTGTGTGTGTGTGTGTGTGTGTGTGTGTGTGTGTGTGTGTGTGTGTGTGTGTTGGACCTACGATGGTCTGGTGAACTGTTCAGGGTGTACCCCGCCTTTGCCCAGGGTCAGCTGAGATTGGCTCCAGCCTCCCAGTGACCCTAATAGGATTAAGCAGTTTGGTGAATGAGTGAGTAACTGTTTCTCAGCTCACTAGTTTTGCTTATAATGGATCTAAGATTATCTGATAATTTATGAATAACACTGTACTGACCAGTTATAGAGGTTTTCCAGAAACCCCCCCATATATATATTTTTTTAATTATTATTATTATTGTCATTATTATTATCATTATCATTATCATTATTATTATTATCATTATCATTATTATTATTATCATTATTATTATTGTCTAAGATTGCATAGTATAAGAGATTTGACCCACTGAATGCAATAGTGCGCTAAGCCCATTTTTGTCCCATTTAGGTGCTGAAATTGTATTTTGCTGTTGGTAATACATGTATCAGAAATCAATGGAAAGAAATGCTGGGAAGTGTAGTGTGAGTCATGAGTGTGCGCTGACAATGAGACAAGTAACTTGTAGAGAGGACTGTAGCCATTGAAAAACAAGGCTGATTTCAGGAGGTTCTTTAGGTCTCATTCAGTCTCATTTCCCAGTTTGCCTACTGAAACTTCCAAAATTGTGAGTAATTCACGTGAATCCAGTTCTTGAGGTACAACAGAAATGCTAATACAGAACGTTCAAACACATATCATTTGCAGTGTAAGATATTGTTCCACTTAGTTAAATAAATATCTGTATTATAGAATACATCAAGCAGGTTTATGATTACCTCCAGCAAAAAGGTTATGCTTGACCCACAGTTTGTGTTTGGCCCACAGTGACCCACAGTGTGTGTTTGGTAGCAGGATAACACAAATATTTTGTGCAGATTTACATGAAATATCTATCCAGGATGGGGCCTTGGACAAGAAAGATGCCATTAACTTTTGGAGATGATCCAGATTAAATTCTGGATCCATGAATTTTTTAAAGGCTTTTTTAATGTTAGGAGATAGGATGATGCTTGACAATTTAGTTCATATTTGCTTGACAATTTAGTTCACAAGGCTTGGTTGAGATTTGCGGTCTTCAAGGGCTCCCATCACATTATTTGTAATTTATAAACCAGAAAGTATTCTATGTGAAGATGATCCTGTATTAATATTAAATATACTTTTAATAAACTTTGCAAAGGAAATATTTTGTGAATTAATCACAAAAGAGAGGATTTCCATTATCTATCTTTATTTTGAGGTGTATTATTTGCTTAAACACTCTTAGTCACATGACCAGCCATTGGCACTGTTGAACACGGAATATCTTATTTCCTTTAACTGCTTTGTGCTTTGATTGAATTGAATTAGATTTTGTCCTTGTAGATATCACTCTATATCCTATTAATGTATATACAGTATTGGATTATTTCTACATATATACCTATTGTTATATAACACAAACCTTGCTTAGAGTATATATTTTAAGAGTTGCTCCAGTGAGTGTGTGATGCTCTAGTAAGCAGCTTGGTTTAAGTGTGCATTATTGATTGGGTTTAACACAGGCGTTATGTGTGGATAATGGCACTCTAAAAACTGTGAAGCCCTTTTGTCCTTCTCTTCCATCACCTGTTAGCTGGAGATGCCTGGCGGACGAGGGCCTCTGCTGCCACAAAACGCCCCAGGCCGTGTGTCGTCCATCTTGGTAAATCCTGTCTCTGTAGGCATTGTTCCCTGACCTTCGACCTTCTCAGACCCATTTTGAACGAGACAGCAATGAGGGAAGTGGAATGCCTGGGAAAAGGTGCATGTCGTGGGCGTCCCAGTTGGGGTTGGATTGACGGGGGTGTTTGTTGGTTTTAACAGGGTTAAAATGCAACAAGTTATAGAACCATGTTGTACAGAAATGCAATTTGAAATCCCTTTGAATCTAGCAAGCCTAATGTAACAGTGATGGGATTGATATGAGATTATATAAATATGAGATTTACATTCAGTATTAGCATTCAAGTCTTTTATAAGAAAAAAAAACAACTGCATTAAATTTTGTCCATTTTTCAAATCATTTAGAAAGTTATTTTGTATTTTCGGCCCTCAATGGCCTAGTGAGCTTTTCAGGGTGCACCCCTCCTTCTACCACCCAAGGACATTCACATTAGTGCATCATGGTCTAATTGAATATTCTTGATTGCTCTATGAGTGTACATGCAAGTGTGAATGGTTGTGCATGTTGGCCTTACAGTGGTCTAGCTACCCAGGAACAATTTGGAACAGCCAAACTATTTTGCTTTGAGGCAGATGTGACATACACAAAATTATTTATAAGAAAAAGGGAAAAAAACAAAAGATAGCTAAAATAAATAACAATACAGAGCATTTGGACATATACAAGGAAAGAGTTAACCCCCCACCCCCCCACCCTCATCCCTGTAATCTTAGCGCTGGAAATTCCTGGTAACTTCTCTGTGACAACACTTGGTTTATATATGTGTACTTTTAGCATGATATACAGGAATATTCATTCATTATCATTCATTAATTTTCTGAACCGCCTAATTAGGGTGGTGGGGAGGCTGGCACCCATCTCAACCGACTCTGGGCAACGGCAGAGTACACCCTGGACAGCTTGCCAGACCATTGCAGGGATACAGGAATATTAATAATCAGTTTTAACTGAAACACAAGAATACAATTCCGGTCTTCCGACATTACACTATTCTTATAATCATATACTCACATGCATGTCCACCATCTTCTAAGTGTTTTGATCACAACACACTCCTATTTCTTTTTTAAACTATAATTTTTATACTTTAAAGTATTATTTCTTTGCATTTCACTATGCATGTTAAATTCAGTTTACTTTTTTATAGTCTCTACTTTAAATACCTGAAATTACTGTGGTTGCCAAATCCATCTATTTTACACATAAATGCCATAGCAACTTCAACTCTTATTTAATAGAATCTACACCTTGTAGGAATGGTCCTACAGTTTGTAAAATCCACTTAAAATCTTTTCTGACCCCTTTCTATTTATCTCTTTTCTGACTACATTTTTATTTTATTTTTCAACATTTTCAACATTTTTTCTTCTTCTCCCTCTATTTCCAGTTGAATGCAATAACCTTGAACCATGCTTATCCTTGATTCACCAGTTCTCAATCTACGTGTCGAAAGCAGACTGGCCATTCTTTCTAATGGCATGGTCAAGTTTAAAAAAAATTACAATCCCCTCAGGACAGAACAAAATACATACCCTCAATATTCATCAGTGGCCTTCACCACTGTGGCTTGATTCTGACACTTTTATTGCCCTTCCCAAGGTCAGATTAGACCTATTGGTGACCTTAGATCTCTTTAAAGGTTACATAACTGTGGTCCCAGAAGCCTATGAACTGAAACAGCCTATAGAGTAGAATCTCATAGAGCTGTGGATCTGCGACTTTTCCCCCCATAAATGCCCGCTCTCTTCTTATCTCTCTTTTAGGCTAGAGTTCACTGATCCGGAGTTCCCAGGAAGGAGAAGTGAGCTGTCCTTATCTGTCCCTGTATGGGCCACCAAAAATGTCCAGTTTACGATGCAAGAGATCCAAATAAATTTTTCAGGTGTTTTTTTAGCATTTAGGAAAAGAAAAGCATACAATCAATAACACAAAAGAAGTTGTTCCGAGAAAGGACCTCGGACCCCCTCTACCAGCACTGCATTGGTTTATAAAGTGTCCATTCCACTCTGATTTGACTACCATCCTCTAGCTCTAGACTCTGGTCCATCATGACACACACACACTTGGAGCAGTGGGCATGCATCAACTTGACCTTGTTCGGTTTGAGCTTGATGCCATTTTGTTCTTTCAGTTAGGCCATTTTTTCCTTTTTGAAGGTCCTTGGAACAGAGTGGAATGGCTGAAATAAAATAATCTTACATCCACTTGAGTGAATAAACTACTCATACGATAGTCACATAAATCATCCAATAAATAAATAGTGCAGTAAATCATGCAATTGCTCTTCTGTAGGTATAATCGTTCATTCATTCATTCCTTTTCTCATTCATTCATTTATTTTCTACGCCGCTTATTCCTAATTAGGGTCGCGGGAAGGCTGGCGCTCATCACAGCTGACGCTGGGTGAGGGCGGGGTACACCCTATACAGCTCACCAGGCCATCGCAGGGTCAACACTCACACAATCTTCACAGTCTCTGAGTGCAGATCTAAGTCCATATGGATCTTCATCAGCAGGAGCGAGGGGCTTCCAGGATGAGAACTCCAACCAGCATCAGCACACCAGGAAGGACAAAAGGACTCAGAAAGCAGAAGGATCAGGAGGATCAGGATCACTGGCATCCTAGAAGCAGCATGTGTACCTCAGCAAAAACAGAGAGATAGAGAAGGGAGGGGAGAGAGAGAGAGAGAGAGAGAGAGAGGTTGTTAGGTATGTGTATAACAGTGTAATGGTAAAATAAGAGTTTATTAGTGCTGGGTGTAAGCAGGGACTCTGGCATGACTGACTATGGCAGCATAACTAAAAAGAAAGAAACCAGAAGGAAAGCATACATGAGGGCACCCTGTGTCATCAATCAGCCACACACTGTCAACTTTATATGTTAAAAGTGGCAATTTATATTTGATTCGAAATTTAATTGGGAGCCAGTGCAGTGTAAATAAGATAGGGGTGATATGCTCATTTTCAGAAGCAAAGTGTGGTTCTTATTTTGTAGCTCAAAGCAATGCTTACTTTCCTTCAACAAACCCTTAAAGTGGCCAGTGTTGACAGGAGTAACCCATGCTACCTATTATTAACTTCCCATCGGTTGCATTTCTCGCTTTCAGGCTAAACTGAAGTAATTATTCTGAAGCTGGCTGCATTCCTGCCGTGGCCCCCTAGTTCTCTCACTATGCCCCGCTTCACCACCCTGTGGAGAAATGACCTCGACATCTCTCCAGAAAGCCAACGTCTGCCCCCATCAGCTGATATAGCTAAATTAAAGATAACTGGGATGATTTGGTTTAAAGATTGTAAAACAGCACACATGGCTATGGATGAAATGTGCTTTCTCCCTCCTCCCCTCTGTCTCATGAAATCTCTCGCTCTCTCTCTCTCTCTTGCTCTCACTATGTGAGTGTGAGTTTGAGAGAGAGAGAGTATGTGATGAAGGTTCGAACTCCTGCTGCTGTACTGAATAGAGTTCATCATGATCCCCTGCTCAGTTTTATTCCTGCCTGTTGGTGCAGACATTATGCTAATGTAACTCTCCTTCTGTTTCCCTCCAAGTTTTATAGAAACTCCAATCTCATATGAGTATGTTGGGTGCATAAGTACAGAACTTTTCTTAACTAACATAACTTTTCTTGTGAGAAATGGAGAGAAAGAGGGGGAAGGGGAAGAAGGGGTGAAAGATGTTAATTAAAGAAATTAAAGGAAAATTCCTGCATTTGTAAGCTAATCTCTATTCACCACATCTGTAGGCAAAAAAAAAACAACAACAAGCCTTTCTGTAAATTCATTAATGATGGAAGTCAAAGGGCAGGTCAGTTGGACTACAACTAAAATACATAACAAAACAAAGAAAACTATAATTCTGCCTCTGATATAACAGTCAATGACCTCCAGTGACACCTGTTTTAATTGAGTTTTATACAAATTTTTATACAAAAGCAAGCAATACAGGTGTAAAGTTACCTATATTTCAACATCTGCCCTGAAACCTGCCCTTATGTTTTTGTAGTGTTCTTACTACATGGAAAGGCACCTTAAACCTGTTAAAAAAAAGTGTGTGTGTGTGTGTGTGTGTGTGTGTGTGTGTGTGTGTGTGTGTGTGTGTGTGTGTGTGTGTGCAGGGTTAATACAGTATACAAAATCAAAAAAGCAAAAAAAGCAAGAAAAAAAGGGTTGAAATTCCTGTTTCTGGTAATGACACAATGTAGGAAGCAGATAAAGATTGGGTTAAAAACTTGCTTTTATTTAAAATATTTCACCACACTTATTTAAACTATGAATACATCCATTCTGCAAACAAGCACAGCAAGGCTGAGGCAATGAGGAAGTGATGTGAGAGATGAGACGACGATGCTTGTGAACACATGCAGTGAAGGGAGAATGTTGTAGTTATTTTTCTCCTTCACTCTGTATGAATTTCCTTCTCGTTTCTTCCTTCTTCATCTTCTTGTACACAAAGAGAGTAAAGGAGGGAGGGAGGGAAGGAGGGAGAGAAAGAGAGGGCGAGAAGAATAACATTTGTGAGTTTACAGATGATGGAACTTGATTAGAACTGGAGTTTCCATAGTAGAAGGAAAAGTCTCAGAGGGAAACTTCCACAAAGAGACAGGAAGAAGAGACACAGATTCTGCCAAACATAACTAAAACTACAGGGTTTTTATCACTTACACACGCACACACACGCACACACACACACACACAGAGTGAGTGAGCAAGAGAGAGAAAGAGAGGGGAGAGAGAGGGCCTGTAAAAGACTAAAAGACTAATACAAGCTTCAAGAAAATACTCTGTTACCTGTCAGCCTTTCCAGATTAACCTCACATAAAAAAGTGTGTGTGTGTGTGTGTGTGTGTGTGTGTGTGTGTGTGTGTGTGTGTGTGTGTGTGTGTGTGATATATACCTTGAATTAAAAGTAAAAGAAAATGAGCTGCTGTAAGCTTACCTAGTCACTTGTTCTTGGAGACTTTTACTGTCACATTTGCTTCTTCTTTCTGCAGCAAAATCCAACAGCCTTCATTATGTATTATGTAAAAGTAGTTTCTTATGTAACATGCTTCTACTGACATACACTTACAAAATATAACATTTTACAATTTTGTGGGGGGAAAAAGTCTGGACATCTAAACTAAACTAAGCTTTATATTATATTTTTTATGAACTCAAACAAAAGAGCAACATTTAATCTTCATAAAATTTCACTTGTAAACTAAAATTTCTTTTGAGCTGTAATTAACTGTAAGTAAAATATCCTCTGAAAATCGATAAGCGTGTCCCTTCTTAGTTTATCTACTTAACCTACTTACTTATATACATATTTCATGAAAAGCGAGAGGGAAAATGCAGATCCGTGATCATAGGTAGCAGAGCTGTTTACATGCTGTTCAGGTTCCAGTTTGTTCTGTAAACGCGTGCGACAAGAATCTAACATGTTGTTCCAAAATCCATACTAATCGTTCCTCAGTAATCAGGCTCTTAATAAATCATCCTATATTCCTGCATAAAATATGACTCAGCAGTACAATAATAACGAAAAGATGAATAGACTGTAAATAAACACATATGAAATGCAGGATTAAAGGGTTTGTGGATAAAGTTAATAGTGCGCATTTGTTTCCATGAACAGCCTAAAATCCAGAAACGAATTTCTTTGTTACATGAACTCACGTGAGTGTCTTTCTGATCTAAATCCCATATTTTCTAGTCAGTAGCCTATTATCTTTATTTATTAAAGCCATATACGCACATGTATTTCATAGAGGAATTTTTAGATCATGGGAAAATTTCTGTACAAAATAACAAGATTGTGATGTATTCTGGGTAATTAGTTTTCATTAAATAAGTCTATTAAAGTAAAAAAAAAAGTTCTCAGATGAAGCTTCCTCCCCCAAGCTAAGTTAATTTCGTTTTGTAGTCTCTTATAATATTGTATTGTGCATGCTGAAGTGTAGGCTTCTGTAAATGTTTCATTATCATTATTATTATTATTATTATTATTATTATTATTATTATTAATAACAACAACAACAACAACAACAACAATAATAATAATAATAATAATAATAATAGTAATAATAAGAATAATAATAATAATAACAATATTGATTATAATAATAATCATTTATAT